>JAFEMH010005087.1:0-178338 GCA_022495995.1 Adenophora triphylla var. japonica
AAGACCAAAAATATAAATAATACAAATAATAAAAATAATACAAATAATACAAAGAGACTCAGCCAAGATACCAGATAACATATCAATGATTCTCCTTCAACTGTGAATTCTGCAAATTACCCCATTGGAAATGCTAACTTCTTTGGGAGGTACCAAAATTTGATTTTGATATCTCCCATAGAAGTTGCTCTTAAAGAATAAACTTTTCTAGTTCTTATGTAAGAACCCTGAATTTATTGAGTATGTTCATGCGCGCTCCAGTTAATTACTAATAGAGCCAAAAAGCAAAAAAAAAAAAAAAAAGAGTTGGTCTTTAAGAACGCATTTTTTTTAAAAACAAAGCTTTATACTTTTATATACTGCGCTTAATAATGATTACAATGCCGACTATTTATATCCTGGCAACTTTTTTATATTAGCGGCTGAACAGCTTTTTTATGCTACACCTGGCATTTAATAATACGTGCATTGGCACTCTTTACACTCGTCTTTGTTGCCGCTGATCCTGACACTTATTACACTAACGCGCTAACATTTTTGCCGGCTGGCAACGCAACAGCTTCGATAATAGTAATGCGTCGGCAATCTTTACATACCAACTTATACCCTGTTCAGCTACCAGGTCAACGCTTTATTACACTGATCCTGGCAACTTTTTGCGGCTGGCACTTCCAATTAATAATACAAGAACGCTACGGTGATGCCATAAGGATACTGGCATAGACATTACTCCAAATGGCAAAACACGATTTTCAAAAATATTTGACACGTAGATTGAGACACTTGTTAATTAGTGGTGAAATAGAGAGAAGTGTCGCTTTTTCAGACAGTTGACATGGACACACTTTTTCTTGAAGCAACAAAACATAAATAGGAATCAGAACTCTTACATCATCTTTGTAATTGCAAATTTGCAATTGAACCTCAAAATTTATAAATTTCTTTCCGAGATCAAAAGGTGGTTTAAGTCTATATTATAATGAATTCATTTCAGATTACAAGTGAATGTAAGGATCAAAATAGAGCCCAAAATTCAAAGAGAATGAATATGGTAACATACGCTATAATGCATCTATATCTGTCTATACACTGTGATCAGCTCGAGTTGAGTAATTTATCTTCCTCGCTTGATGTTTCACTACATACAAATGATATTCTGTTTGGAATTTGCTTTGTTCCATTCAGTCTACACGGAAGAACACCCACTGGAAACGTCAGAAGATCTCCAAGGCAGTTATGGCAAAAACAGTAGGGTAGTTATGGCGAAGATGGGCAGATAGCTTGTATGTCCACATGCACATTAGGATCAGATTGCTTTCTATTACCCAAAAATAAACCTGTACAGAGAATACAAAGAAATGGTCCATGACTTGTTCCCTCTCTCTAATAAAAATAGCAAATATCATAAAAACGGAGCACACTAGAGTGTCAACATGGGGAAACTACTACATCACATGAGCTGCAGGAACGGCTACCCTACGTGAGGCCAGCGATAGCCAAAGTTTATTACTCCCTCCTGTCCAAAATGAATATTCATTTTCAAGAAATAAATTGTCCCAAAAGTGACACTTTTTTTTAACAAACTGTTCCTAAATGGGGTTTTTTAGCAAAATATTTTTTCATAATTCATTATATACTTGATAAGGATCCAAAAGATTATCTCCCTAATCTGTGTACATATTTAGATATAGAAAGTATATATTTGATGTAATCTTCTGTAATCTTTTTTCATTATTTGATGTAATCTTTTCCTTGCTTTCCAAGCTCATCCTTGTATGTATATACTACTTCTAGTCAATACCAATAATACAATCAAGAGTTTTATACAAAATATTCTCCTCTTTCTATATGGTAATCGAGTCATACATTCGACACGTGCAGTGCCCAACGGCCCACGATGAACCCTCCGCGCCACCTACTCATCTGGGCCCACGTTGTAAGCCTTCCTAGCAAAGCCCGGCTACACGCTGAGGGGGCGTGTAAGAGAATATTATCCCACACTGGAATAAACAAGACTTGTCTCTAACATATAAGGGATCTCCGGGCTCCCCTTATTACCACTGATTTTAAGGTGCAACCCTCGAGACTTCTATATGGTATCGAGCTTCCTTGATCCATCATTATTTTCGGGTAAACACGCTTAGCAGCTCACCACTTCATGTAGGTCATGCTGACCGCCTACTATCCCTAATCTCGGCGAGACCAAATTTCCCCTTATTCGCGTAACCTTCTCTCCTCAGTGTTACCCTAACACCACTTCACCTATCTTTCCTTGGGCTGCCCAACTTGGATCCATTCTCTTTGGCCTTCGATCTACTCAGATTTGGTGATGATACCCACTCAAAACAAATTTATCACCCAGAAGTCACCACCAATAACCAGGGAAAGCCGATAACCCGACTTTCATTACTTGGAACCGTCAAGATCGCTTTTAAGATCATTCAGTGCACCTACTGGGAACCCTTTGACTTACCTGTTGCTCCTTAGTCCTTCAAGCTTAAGACCTCCAATGCCAAGTATGATTCCTTTTCTTCCAGCACCACCTACGCTAATCCTTCCCACAGACAGCATCTCTTTTTCAAGGAAGGACAATGCTGACAACTCTCACTAAAACCACCCAACCCATTTGCACGACTATATGCACTCAATCAAAACCTCAATTCACGACATAACTTCGCCATATAGTAGAGCTCTTTGGCAAACCCACGATCCCGAAGATATAGTTGCCAAACCCTAAAAAAGGCCTTGATTATGAAACTTTTAAACCGGTTATTGACTGCTGCTCGTGCTTCGTGAGCACACCCATATCCTTTCGAGGCTCTCCATGAGAAAACTTATAAAGCCACTGAGCTTATCCTTAAACAACATAACCCTCCCACAACCTATCCCTGCCACCGCCCACGCAGCTCACTTCCGTCCTAATCCCCACTCCGCCCCAACAACCGCACCACCACCCCCTTCCCCATCCCCACCTAACTTCTCTCGCCCTCACTTCCACCCTCTTTTCCGCCTCCACCATCTCAACTTCTGAAACCTGGTCAGCTTCCTGCCCAGGCTCCATTTAAGCTTGGCCATAAGTTGGCTATACTCTGTCGATTGGTCAGGACATGTTATTTCCCCAGCCAGTAATCATTTAAACGTGACTATCCATCTCACATTTTTCCTCCCCCAGCCCCACTAATTCCCGCCCCATCTTCGTCCCTCCTCTTTCCAGCTTCAAAGCCACCCACAAAGCCTACACAGCCATCTCCACTCAACCATCGTCGGTTCTCATAATTCTTTGCTTCTTGACAGTGAGAGCCACCCACTCACCTCACTAATGACCTCGCTAATCTTTCTCTTCACTCATCCTTAGCGGTTGCGGCAATTATTTTACAGATTTCTTTGTGATGGCTCCTCCCTTCCTATCTCAGTAAATAAGGTTACATTTACTCTCTCTTCCTCTCATCGCACACTTCAATTTTCTAATGTTTCTTTTTTGTTCCGTTGATTTCGAAATATTTTATCCGTTTCACACTCTTTAGAAAGACAACACATGCTTTCTATGAATTCTCACACTCTTCTTTTTTTGTCAAAGGATCTTTCGACTCACCAAATTCTCCTATACTGGGGCACAAATGATCAGAGGTGTCTACCTACGGCATCCCTAAGCTCTCGCCTCAAGCTCTTCGCACCTCCGCAACAACTCACTCGTGGCATCATCGTTTAGACACCCCGCTCCCTATTATTTCTCTTTTAAATAAACAGTTTTCTTTATCTATTAAGCCTAGTGGTTTTCCAACTGTAATTCATGCGATATTAATAAAATCCATAAGTTGCTATTTGATGTTTCTTCTCTCACTTCAGCTCCTCTTTAACTCATTTTCTCGATGCCTGGACCTCTCCTGCTTATTCTCAATGATAATTTTAAGTACTATGTCATTGTTGTTGATCACTACACAAAATATGTTTGGCTCTACCCACTTAAACAAAAATCCGACACTTTTCACACTTTCACTCGGTTCAAGTCACTTGTTGAAAAATTCTTCAACAAACCCATTATTCAGCTATACTCTGACAACGGAGGTGAATACCTCAAACTTACACCATCTCTCTCTCAAAATGGTATCACCCATCTAACCTCCCCTCCACACACACCCGAGCATAATGGCTATGCCGAGCGCCGCCATCGTCACATCGCCGAGACTGGTTTAACCCTACTTTCTCATGCCAATCTTCCCTTAAAATATTGGACTCATGCCTTCATTACCGTCACATACCTCATTAATCGACTTCCCACCCCCACCCTTCAAAATGACTCACCTTACTATCGCCTTTTCCATAAACAACCCAATTATACAAAACTCCGTAGCCTTGGCCGCCATGCACCCATGGCTCCGCCCCTACACACCTCACAAACTTGCCCCCGTTTCGCCCCGTGCGTCTCATTGGTTATTCCCCCACCCAACCGCCTATCAAGTCTAGACCCATCTACCCATCGCATCTATACTTTCCGTCACGTCAAGTTTCATGTGGAAGATAAATTTCCCTACCCAACTCTCGCCCTCTCCCCACTACTCCCTTCCCTAGCAAACCTCGCTATAACCCCGTCTCGACGGTGCTCTGTCACTCTCCCTATCCTCCCCAACCCACCCACCCCTCTCTTGACTCCACCCTCGCTCTCTATCCAACACTCTCCGCCCTTTACTCTCACCTTTTCCTTCTTCCTCCCAGGCTGACTCAAATGCCCCACGCCTCCACCACCCGCCGCACAACACCAAGACTTCTTTTATCGGTGCACGAAATGAAGCCTTTCCAGTCCCTTTCTCTCCGACATATCAGCCCGCAGACACCACTCACCACCCCCCGCTCCACCCCATCTCGCGAACCATCACCACTGAGACTCTCCAGGTAGAATTATCAAACTAAATCCCAAATATGCCAACCTCTATCTCTACCTCCAACTCCCACCTCAGTTTACTCCACCTCCACAAAGCAGCCCTTGCCTTCCCACTTTCGGGCAAAGTGGTTACGCTATGTTTCTTCCAAGAGTTTTTCTCGCTCTTACCCGAAACAATACATGGTAACTCATTGTACCTTAACCACACTCTGCTCATTTCTAACATCGCTGGTCAGTGATCATGGGTGTTTCGTATCAAATACAGAGGTCCGGATAATTCTGTTCAAGTAAATATAAGGCCTCGACTAGTTTCCAGAAAAAGGTTGTTCCATCAACGCCCCTAGATTATTCTGATACCTTCAAATTCAAGAGGTTAAGCACCGTCGCTGGTTCGTCTTTCTATGTCTCTTGCTCTTTGTCAGCTGCGGTTGGAATCTTTCTACAACTTGATATCAACAATTCCTTCTTACAAGTGCAACCTTCAGTGCAGGACCGTTTTTATGTCTCGACTCTCCCAGCTTTACCGACACTACAAACCCCTCCTCACGTGTTATCGACTTCACAAGGCTATATACGGCCTAAAACAAGGCTTCCTGCATGGTACATGGTAAAGCTTAAAAACTTTCTCCTTGCACGGCATGTGTTACTTCGCTCTCCTCCATTATGACCCATCACTCTTCATATACACAAAATCTTCCTCTGTCACTTTACCCTCACTAGTGATAGCGCTGTCGACGATATTATCGTAAACCAGCTTAGTCCTTCTGACTTCCTCTCAACATTCATTTCACCAATTTGTCATCCCGTTTCTCTCTAAAGGAGTTTCTCGGATTCCCTTCTCCTACTTTTCTTGGAGTCAAAGTGACCTTCCAATTTTATGCTAACCTGGTCTTCTTCTATTTCCTGGGCCAAAATACATTTATAGACTCCGTTATCTCGCCACAATATGTCCAACTCTTCAAACCTTCTCGCTCACTCCCAGGTGGCTACGTTATCCTCCTCTCACCCAACAACCTCGTTTCACCCATTTGTAATCCCACCGATCATACAAAGCATATTTGGTAGGGCAGCTTTACAAGTATCTTTCCAATGATCGCCTGGATATTGCTTTTTCTCGTCAATAAATTAGCCCAGTTTATGTCAACACCCTCATCTATCACATACAACTACACTCAAGCGACTTCTTCACGGGCTTCCATTGCACACTAGACTCAATGGGTATTCAACTATATCGTAACTCTCCCTTTTCAACCCTTCACGGTTCTTTTTGTGATGAGCCGATTGGGCCGGGCTGGGAGTAAGTGGATTGATTACGTATTCCCACAACCGGGTTCATTATTAATCTTGGGCGTAATCCTTTTTACTTGGTCCTCAAAGAAACAAAGCTTTAAAGCTCGCCTCCTCCAAGCTCTGAGGCCGGAAGCTTTAGAGCCCATCAAGTGCATGCCAGCTGAGGTTATTCGATTCCTGTAATTTACTCTCCGGAAGCTCTGGTGTCACCATTTCCACAAACACCAACTATTTATCAGGACAACCCCTCGAAGTTTCACGCACTACTCCGCCAACCCCGGCTTTTTTCACTTCTCGTGATGAAGGCACTTAGCCCTCGCTTTTCATTTTGTTTCGGGAACTTGTTCAACAAGTGGCATCTTCGTGTTCCAAACGTATCTCCTGGAATGACCAATCGGCCGACGCCTTACCAAAGCCTTCTTCCTCGCGATGACGGCTTACCTCATTGCGTTGCCTCCAAGGATTGGACTTCTCCGTGGATCGTCCATCTTTGAGGGTCGTGCATAGTGATCCAAAAGATCCTCCCTAATCTGTGTACATATTGTATATAGAAAGTATATATTTGATGTAATCTTCTCTAATCTTTTTCATTATTTGATGTAATCTTTTCCTTGCTCTCCAAGCTCATCCTTGCATGTATATATACTCTAGTCAATCAATAATACAATCAAGAGTTTTATACAAAAATATTCTATCTTCTATAATACTTGCAAAACTAAAAATTTGAAAGTGAATAACAAGAATATTCAATGAACTTTATACTAAAATTTACTTTTGTAAAAGTCAACTTTTTTAGAATGTCCCCTGAAATGAAAAAATGGACATTCATTTTGGAGTACATCACACAAAAATCCAATGGAGCGGAGAAGAGGCCACATTCTCAAGCACTAGAGCCTTAGAGTGTGGAGTTAGAGTCGACTTTTCTTTTTTCTTTATTAAATTGAGGTTAGGAGGCGATGAGGGATTTTATGTTACTAAGAAATTAAAATGAAAAAGCTTATCTTTAATACACGAGCTTCCATTTTCAAGGTTAAGGGGCAGAATACAGTATGCGAGGGAAATCAATTCAATCAGTTTGGGAAAGTTATCTGGACATGTCTAGCTCCAAGGTTTAGTAAACAATGTGAACTTCTGGACAAGCCATATTATACGAGCAAGTAATGATGGGCCTTATATTTATAGGTATATTATTACCCATTTCCGTCCGTATAAAGCAAGAGTAAACTGTGACGATATGCTTGCCTCGAACTTGAAGATCCGGGTGAAACAGCTGTCAGAAAAGAAGAAAGTAATATTGGGTGAATAAAAGTATGCTAATGAATACTAACTAAATGAGGTTTAGAAAATCTTGATAGTTATAATGGGTGAATAAACGCACCATGTGAAATAAGAAAACGGAAGAAGAAAAAAAACATTCATACCTTAGATCCCAATCTCGTGTCACATCCCAGTAGAATGAGTACAAGGAATTCAAAACACTTGACAGAAGCCACAAAGGCCGATAGATGTTCGTCCAATTATTACCGTCAGCGTGATACTTGAGGGCGGAAAGGAAAATAACTGGTACTGATCAAATATTTTAAAGCTGAAACCATATTTGAACGTCGGTTAATGAGCCATTAGAGCCGTTGCGACGGGATACGCACCGCAACTAGTCAAGTATGCTTAAGAATCGGCGGGTATCATGACAAAGAGGAAAAGGGTTGCGGTAGATGTATTCCTCTGTCTCAAATTGAATGACCATTTTTTGTCCAAAATGAATGACCTTTTGAAACTTTTTCTTCAAAAAACTTTATCCCTAAATACTTTTTACCAATTTTTTTTTCATAATTCATTATATATTTGTAAAACTAAAATTTAGAAAGTGAAAAGCAAAAATAATTATGCATTTTTCTAGGCCAAAATACGATTACCCTCCCCAAATATCCACTGATTCCCACTTTGCATCCTCATTTGAAAAGTTGGTCTCAAGCTTGGTACCTTAACTTACAAATCATCCCACTTTGCAAATCCGGCACTAACGAATGTTAGAAAAGTTAACGAAATAGGTCATGCAGAGCATATTAATGATGACAAATGGGCTAGTTTGTAATGGTCATTAGTTTATAAGGGTCAAATGCAATTTTTTTAATATAAAGTGTTAAAATTTTATTTTATTTTTCAAAAACAATTAACATTATCTTAAATAATTAATATTTCCTGAAAAAATATTTTAATATTTTTTATGTAAGAGAATAATTAATGTCCATAATAACATATATTAACATAATCTTAAATAATTAATAGTTAACATATCCTGAAAAATGTTATTTTTTATTTTGAAAAATATGATTAAAAAAGTAATACTATAAATTAAAAAAAAATTGTATTTTTTTAAGAAGAATTGTATTTTTTATTATTTTTTTAAACTAAATAATTAATATTATTTTTATTTAATAATCTTTTTATATATATATTTATAAATACAAATGAAACATTATAAGTTTTTTTATTTTTAAAAATTATTTTATTTTAAATAAATACTTTTTTTTCAAAAACAAATACAATTTTCTTAAAAATACATTTTTCGGTTTTATAATATTCTCTAATTTTTTGCTTTAATCCTATTTAAAATATATTTTCTGAAAATATTAATTATTTAAGATAATTTTAATATATGCTATTACGAATATAACTATTTTTGACAAAAAAATACAAAAAAATTATTTTTAAATTTACATAAAAAATTTTAAAAATATATTATTTTTAAGGAAATATTAATTATTTTGGAATTTTTATGCACTTTACATTTAAAACTTTGCATTTGATCCGCTAAAAAACTAATAACCATTACTGAAACTAGCCCCACTAGTCATCCACATTCGTGCTCCTAGCAGCATAACCTATTCCGATTAACTTTTCTAACCTTCGTTAGTCTTGGGGGCAAAGTGACCAAGAAGCAGACCGACTTTTCAAACGAGGGTGCAGAAGCTGGGAATCGGTGGATACTTTGGGAGGGTAAACATGTACTTCTCGGCCTTTTTTCTACTAAAAATCAATTTTTTCAGGATGCCTCTTGAATGCGAAAATGGTCATTCATTTTGGGACGGAAGAGAGTAATGTGTATATAGTTGGCCAAATCGTGAGACATCCAAATATCAGCCTCATTGTTGTTTCTACTTGCTTCGCATATTACTTGCATGTAGGTAGAACATTACACGAAAAGCTTGAGCTCGGCTGAGCTCGGCTCGAAAAAAGATTCTTCCGAGTTAAAATGAGTGGGCTCGATCAGTCGCCGTGCCGGCTCGAGAAAAGCTTCAGAG
This sequence comes from Adenophora triphylla var. japonica, assembly GCA_022495995.1. NCBI lineage: Eukaryota > Viridiplantae > Streptophyta > Magnoliopsida > Asterales > Campanulaceae > Adenophora > Adenophora triphylla. The sequence goes on from JAFEMH010005087.1 coordinate 9,472, forward strand.
TTCGGAGTGGGCTTCGAGTTGAACTCGAGCTCGAACCGATTTTTAAGCTCGGTTACATTTTTCGAGCTCGGCTTCGTGTCCGTCTCGTATGTCTCGACGAGCTCCGTCTCGAGATCGACTACGCTTTGAGCTCGACTCGGGCTCGGCTCGTTAAAAGCTCGAATGAATTTTAGTATATATATATATATATATATATATATATAAGCTCGTATTGGCTCAAGAACTCTGAATTGTCAGGGACTCGATAAAGCTCGCTTTGATTTCGAGATTTTTCTCGAAAATAAGTCGAGGTGCTCGGGCTCGAGCCTGCCGTTAAAATGCTCATAATGTAAAATCGAGCGGCTCGCGAGCCGGCCTCGCAGGAAAATTCAAAGCTCAGAATTTGAGCAGTTCGAGGCCGAGCCTCGAACAGGATTCGGGCTCGAGACTCGAAAGCTCGAGCTCGTTTAAAAGTTAACTGAAAGCTCGAGCTCGGGAGAACATCAAAAGCTCTGGCTCAAGTTTAAGCCTTCACTGCATGTGATTTATTCCAAAACTAGAAAAGAATAGTAATCCTTCAACTGATATGCATGGAAAGATAGAAATGAGAAATTGTGAGACATTGCCGGTAATATCTACTTGATTACAAGTATATGATTTTAGGGCCTTGCAAAACTAATCGCCTGATGTGATAAGGCTTCACGCCACTGGCGGCTTTACCTTGAAAATTTCTTTTATATTTAGCCTCAATATTAGCTTCCCTAAGAGTTTTAAAATTAAAAAAAAAAAATGAAAATACACAGTGTATTTGGTCCAGATGATCCAGCAATGTTAAGGTCCTTATCCTATGCCCTGACATGTTCGGAGAAGATTAAAGGGAGAAACGTTTCAATTCATACCTCTTTTGACTAAGACTAACCAAAGAATTCATCCCTTAAGTATGGAACTGATAGCAAGTTAGACAAGTTGACCCTAAGAGTGTTATCTTTTTTTTCGGATAAGTATGTAGAGATCCTGCAAGTAAGTGCTCCTATGGCATTTGTCAAAAAAAATTAAGATGTATTTTTCACATTGTGAACCAACACCAATGCATTGGGGTGTTTTATAATGTATTGCAATGATTTTCAATGCCACATATTTCTATAAATGGATTCTTAATAAGTGCCATTGGGCCACCTGTAAGAAAAACCTATGTGTAAAGGTGGCGATGAGTTCATTAGAGGCTTTGAGAGTTTGGGTACTGCTACAAATTTCTCTTTTGGGTTGTCCACCTTATTTTTATGACCTGTCAGATCTGTTGACTGAGGTTTTTGATGCGTAGACACGAGAGAAAGGCAGCTGTGAATTAACAACTTCACTACACCCCTCCTCATAGCCTCATGCAGCTGGTCACCATGTATAGAAGCTGCTGCTGTTATCACGAAGATCAATATAAACCTCCAATCAACGCCCTCCAAATAAATAAAGCGCACCTCTATGGCATCATTCACTGTGTCAATGTCATTTCCATCGTAGGGCTTCAATAAGCCACTTGTGAGCCATGTAGTCAGATATCTTAGTACCAGTTTGCATAGTTTTGCGTACATGGTCACACTGCCACTCGCAATATATCACATGTTACTCACGTGGGGGCATGATCGTCTCTCCCAACTGTCATAAGCATTATGTCTAAGGCTACACCTTTGAAAGGCCCAACTCCCAATGAGTTTCAGTAAACTTCTCCAAGGGACTCGTCTTTGTGGTCAAAAACAGGGAGGGATTTGGTTGGTTTTACTTTGCGACAGCAGCTGAGAGGTTGAAAAGAGGGTGAGAGATAGAGATGGAAAGGTGAGGACAGAGAGAGGAAAAATAGAGATGTTGGGGTGAGTTTGGTGGAGGGTTGAGGCTCAGATAAAGATGGTTTGCTAAAGACAGCTTATGTTAAACTAGCTGGTTTGGATAGGGTGAGAGTTCACCTATTTACATTTTAAGTTTGAAGAACTTTATGTTATCGTTTCCCATCAGGTAACCCGGTACATTCCTATAAGAATACGACCATAAGATACCCACTTAGTATATCAGATTAAATAGGCATACCTTTATAATTTAGCTAACCCAATCACTCATTTTATGTGTGTAATATGGGGTGGGTTTTCATAGGTTGAAACTCAGACCCCCTAAATTTGCATATACAGGCATAACCCTGTTCATGCAGGCTACTTTACCATCCCTTGTCATTAATGAGTGCTTTAAATTAACCACAAGAAGGACTGTTCCAGACAGCTTGCAATTAACAAATGGTTCTGCGAAACATGCCATTTTTTCTTTTAATTATACGGTATGTATAGTAAAAAATACATAGTTGCACTAGAAGAATCAAATTTCATGAACTCGCACATGTCGCATACGATGAAAACTAGAGAAGATATCTACCAACTAAGAGACAGCGGTCCTTGGGGAGGGGGTGGGGGTGGGAGGTGAGTCGCTGGAATAAGTGAGCAAGAGATCTTACCATTCAGTATAGATGTTCTTTCCCCAGTATCCTTGTATTGTCGCAGACATTGAGAAGAGGCGAAATATATAAGGCAGTACTAGAATTACAGGGATTGCAACAGCATGATCATTGCCACAAACAGAACCAGCTTCTCCAACCAAAGCTAGACAGGTGGCAGACCTGCATGTGTTAATGTGAACTCTTTATTATAAAGTCAGGAAGCTATTTTAGCGATCTACACAAAGAACGAGATCAAAAGAAGTTTTTACTGCAGAAGAATTAGAAGATAGTTCGCACAGATTTAAAGAAAGCTAGCATGATTTGAAGGATTTATCTAGGGATGAAATTGTGAGATACAAACTGAAATTATTCAAGATATTTATAATAATAGTGAGCTTGCAATTCACCAACATTATAGTGGCACGCCCGTTGAGATGTCTTTGAAGGAAGAAGACGAGCATAGCCAAAGCGAAAAATTTCAAGATAGTCAGAAACAACGTATTCAACATATGTATATTAGGAAGAATTCTCCATATCAGGCATTGCAAGCAACGAATCCGCTTCAGCATCAAGAATACTCTGCAACAACCTTTTATCTATCTAACCTGGACAATATCAATCTTTAGTGGACTTTCTTCCACAAGTTTGCACCAGCCGTCCTCTCATCTATGGTTTTGAGATGTTTCAGAAGGGGTCAATATCTTTATCGAGATATTGATTCGCATTATTGCAGGTAATGACTTCATAGATTTTATAGCAATTTTTATTGCTTGCATTATCTTTTCTCATATTTTTCCAATCAACTCCAGTTCTTACTACAAACGCTATTATCTACTACTGACCTGGACATAGCAAGCATTTGTTTGTTGCGTTGTCATATCCATCAAACTTGTGTTTTCTGCCATGGGCCATGGCAAAATCACTTTTGACAGCAAGAAATTAGTCATTATATATTGATTGTAGCATTCTTTGATGAATGCATCAAGACTCTGCTAGCACAATGTATTAACAAAAGAGTGAATCACTGGCTAATAGATAGTTCAGAGGAAAAGTAAACTCTGGACGCTCTGCTTCTAGATTCCAAATAAAAACGGAGGGGAAGAGTGGTATCCTAAAGCGAGTTTGGCGTCTGGAGGGAGAACAGTAGTGTATTTGAAAGTTAAGAGTTACATATAATCAGGTTGATGCATTGGATTCTTTTTGTAAACAAGTAGATTAAAATATGGCGTCTTACGCGTTTGAATATAAAAGAGTTGCAAATAATCTACATAATCTTTGGTATTCTATACACACCTTGTTTTCTGTGGTCCATGAAGCTTATATTTATCTCGTATGATTCACTATATTTAGATCGTTGCAATGGATACTTAATTTGAATTTTTGATCAGGAGTATGGATGAAACTTTGTCAAGTCAATCCACTAGCTTAACCCATTCAGTTGAGTAGAAACAATTTGTTTCTAAATTGTGTCCTGGGGTAAGTTCTTTGAGTAGCTTCACGACAAATCATAAGTTTTACCAACGCATGGAAACAATTTGAACCTATCAAAGAGATTTCCCAGGACCATAAAGGGATAATTTTTCTTTCTTTTTTTTTTTTTGTAAAGGAAAAATTCCATTAGATTAAAAACTAAGCCTGAATTGAATCTTTCTAATCTCTTGAGATGTGGACCGTGAACCATTTTTGTTGTGAATTATTCCTCCTACTTTATCCAAACATAACCCTAGCACCTTAGGAGAAAAATAATCCTATTTCCCCAATATGTAACGTAAATAGTCCCTACAAAAGAAGCAGTCTCCTATTTCATTTTGGGAATTCCCGTAAAAGATGTCCCCTTTCAACTGTTGAAAAACATAAACTCAAAAATTGTCTAAAATACACGTTCTAATTGTGAGATAGAAAAATAAAGACTCCCATTAAGGTAACCTTAAGGTTCAAAAGGAAATAATAACCGAGTCAATACTTTCGTAAAAACTGTGCAAGTCAAAAGGGACTATATAATGGCATATAGAGGGGATAGTGTTTTGAATGGATGCAAGTTACAAAGAACACCCTCTGTCCCAAAAATGAATGTCCAAAAAAATTCAATAACTTCTGTTGTAAATCTTTCTTTTTCTTCATAATGATGGTTGGTAATGCTACCAGCTATCTCTTCACTTCACGTAATCCAAACAAAACACTATCATTAACTTGACCTTACATGTGAGTGGCAACTTATTTTTACACAAATCCATTAACAGTTGCAATCTTATTTATAATGACAAAAATATTAAGACGAAATACAAACCTGTCGATGGACCATTCGGCAAACAGAACGCTCCATGTCTGAAAAGACCTGCCCAAAACAAAAAAGAGTTACTACCGGGCCAAGAACACATGACCAGTTGAATCTCAAGTCTGCACATGCTATTCCTAAAAAAGACGATAAATCCAATGCAAAAAGTCGATAAAAAAATTCAGTTTCAGTGTGCAAAGAAGGTTCCAAACTAAAGTACAGAGGTTATATCAGACCATATATAGCAGTCTTTTCCAGTCAATAAGTTATCTGACAATCAGGGTAAACTTCCTGATACTGAAATTTTCAAGTGCCAACATGTGCAACAACTGTAGGAAACAAAAGCAAGCAAGATGGTTTTGATAACATGCCTAAGTTCACAATTCACCAAAAAACTTGAGTTATTAAAAAATGGCTCAGCGTTATGAAGCCATACGCATTCTTACCTTTGACATAGAGGTCAGTATATCAGCCAGGAAGAAGTCAGGAAATGATATTGCCTGTATCATAGAATAAAGCAAATCAGACAAATTGCAATTGCTTAAACGCAATAAAGTCTAATTAACTAAAATGAAATTATTAAACAAATTTCAGCATTCAATATGCATATCTTTCCCATGTTCCCATACGTAACATGGAAACCAACTTTCAAATTGGGATCATTTTACCAAATTTTTACACTAGAAAGTGTGAGAGCAGCTAGCTTTTGCTATAATCACTTCTTTTCCGATATATTTTATCCTCGTTTGCGTTCTAATGGAGGATGTATGAAACAGAGTGGCAAAAGAGCGCTATTTCCGCTGAGAAAGTAATATAATAAGTACTGCAGATCTCTTCAATATGTCAAGTCTCTTTACTTTCTGAATTTGCCTTTTGTGTGGCTACATTAACTAGAGTACAGTATACGTCCATATAACTAGAAAAAGATGCTGCTTTTGAGGAGCCTTTAGGGATTGCATAAGAAGCATGTGCAGAAAGTCCAAGAACCCTCATGCCACCCATAGCCTACACTGAAAAACTGCCACATGACCACTCTGTTCAAGAGTCCCTATGTGAACTATTATTTTAATGAAGGGGTACAACAGGTGAGTAGGGAATGCATTTTAGAGTATGTTACAAATCTTTGGTTGGATTTTCCAGCTTTCTGGGAGGTTTATACAAACTTTTTAAATCATAGCATCATTGAAAAAACAAATTCAACTAGACCACTAAAAACTTGCACGAAACAAGTCCAGGTACCCCAAAGAGATAAGAGAGAAACTAATATTTCTTACATTCCAAATTTCCAGAATAAAATAACACAGTAGAAAGCCATTTGACTACACAAAGATTCGCTACATAAGTCTATTAAAACATTAAAAACAAATCTTTAGTGTACCATTATATCATAATCTTACCTGAAGTGGGACCACAAAGAAGGCCATCAAAACAGTACAAACAAAATCTCTAATGTACCATTATACCATAATCTTACCTGAAGTGGGAATGCTATCCGCCAAAGGGTCCTCAATAAAAAGTAGCGAGAAGATAAATAGAAAATATCAAAAGGGAATATCAGAATCATAGTAGCAGCAGCATACAAAAGGACCTGCAGTCAATCATAAACAAAAATTCTATTGCAAAGCTTTCTTGATAGCATGTAGTCACAAAATACGGAACTCATCAGGTGCATATTCAACATGGAAACGAGAATTACCTGTCAAATACATATAAGAACCCATCTATAACCATGAGGCATGAAGGTAAATGAGATACAGGAATAAGCAATTATAGATACTGTTAACATGGCTTTTAAATGCATCAAGCACTTGTGCTCAAAGTAACAAAGGCTAATGTCACATGATCCTACAGATATCAAAGCCATTTATCTCAAGAAACAGAGTGATACAGCCCAGTGAGTAAGACTTTCTTTATTATCAATTATTTCGGTTAGATAGTATTCAGTTTTCATGTGTATCAAGAAACAATGGGGATTTATGTTTCGCCCATTTCTTTTGACAGCGGAAACCACTCAAATCGGGCCAGTGAGTGGAAATACAATGGTTAGCAGATCAATAATTTCAATGTCATAATACCTCAAAAGGTATCTGCAGCAAGTAAGTATTCCAAATAAGAAGGTCTGATCTGATCAATATACATTTAAAATATCAGGAATGGGAAGTTATACTATGCAGAGTAATAGTTTGTTGGAACTATAAGAGCAAGTCAATTAACATAGCCAAGTTGATAAAGTATGCAAAAGGTCAAATGGGGAGAATTGATGCACTGTTTAGGAGGGATTATCTATTGCATGTACCCTTCAATACACTGGATGCCTCTTAATCGATAAAGTGCCGCCTTTGGCGACCAACAATTATATCATTTTACTTTTGGAACACCCCCACTACCCGTCATTAATTTCATTTGAAAGAAATGGACATTGCTGCTGATGTATATATGTGTGGCTAGTTTCTTCTATGCACTGGACACCAGTGGATGGACTTCTAGTCATCTACTGCCAAGTAATAGAGATAGATCAATGGAAACTAAATGGCAGAAAAGGGGAAAATGTAAAAAGTTCAAGCGAATAAAACTTTAATGAAGTAAAAGCATTTAGTAGTGCATAGTTGGGAGAAGAGGCATCTATTACACTGGTTGGGAGGCAGCCAATGAAACTTCTCCATGAGAATAAAGATAGAGATATGCGGTCATGCTTGTTGGAACAATGACTGTCATCCAGATGGCACTCTGCAAAATCAAAAGACAAGCATTAATAACTCTGGCAATATGAAGCAGAGATATTTAGCAAACGAAGGAGCTTTTACCGGAGAAGAACCAGAGTCACCAAATATCTTTGGGGCAAACAGAAATCAGAAATAAGTAGAGACAATAGATTATGATGCCAACTTAGCTCTCCTTTATGATTCCTCAGAAGCCTACTCTAGTTTGTCTTCACCTGAGCCTGTTTACAGAGTTTATATAGCGCTTGATAATTCATGCTACAAATTCTGGAATTTGCAAATACCAACAAAACCCAAGTTGGCATGGTTGTCTAAACTTTGATCAAAGCTTATTTTAATCCATTCTATGTAATTCCTCTGACCTCAATTAAAAGCACAGGTCTGGTATCAGCTTCAGTTGTCAGGGGTTTCCATTGTATGAACTTAAAAAGCCAGGCAACTATCCATTTCTCTTTATCGATGCAGACACAAATATATCATCACTATCACCATCACAAAAGGGCACTTTTTGCCACTATCCTATTAACCCAAGGGAATCACACCTTCACTGAAGAAATCAACACAGGTTGCAAGGAGTAAATGTTGATGGATCCAAAAGAAAACGCCACAAGTTCATTTCTCTAGAGAAAAGATCAGCAATCCTAGATGCATAGAAGACCCTACAAAACATCACACTCTAAGAATGATGTAGCCCCCAGTACGATGAGAGATCAGCCACTCATCACCCTTGTTATTGCATCCTAAGTGATTGGGGAACCATAAAGACAGGGAGTCAGCAGTAAAATTGTGCACTGGACAAAATTTACGGCACACCAACTCCAGAGCAAAGTTACAAAAATAAAAATAACGTTTAGACACAGACTCATACAAAAAACAACATTGTAAAGGGAACCGAAAGAATATGCAAAAAGTTCAGCTTTCTTAAAGTATAATCAATGAGCCATCTGTAATTCTACCTTCCATATTTCATTGTGAGTAAGATGATTTTGGTCGAGGTCAAAGATTTTCGCATAACCAACATTAGCTTGAGCAAAGACCCATAAGTTTATTCCCCAAAGCCAAACCACGAACGTCTGCAACACCACAACATGAAGCAAACAAGTTGACAAATAAAGACTGTCATAGAAAAATAACTGATGCTATTTCTGCTTCAATGTGAAACATCAATAACTAAGAAAGTAAACATACGATCTTCACTAACCACAAGAAGAAGAGGATTATAATACAAGAAGACCTCGTACAGAAATAGATCCCGATTGTCCAAGCTCATTCTCATGACAGAATCCCAGCCAATCTGGAATATGTTGAACATGTACAGGATTGTAAAATACAAACAATGAGATGAGGTAAAATTTATTTAAGAAAACCTAAATGAAACAAATTAAAAAGTATGCTTGTCATGAGAACCTTTCTAGATTGCAAAAATGAACATAACATGAAAAGGAAATGCAGAACTAACCTTGCAACAACTAAAACCCCAGAACAAAAATAATAATACCTGAAAATGAAGAGAAGTTCAACTTACATAATGACGCATAGTCAAAAACAATAAATACAATTGTGAAGTCAGCATTCAGACTGCCATAAAAGAACTTACTCAAAAGGCAAGGTGTCAATATATGACATTAACACAAGAAGCAGGAACAGCAAACTCAGGAGTTAACTTTGCTAGAAATACTAGTCATGGATCACTGTATATTTCCTTATCTATCAATAAAACTCCTTTTCCTACTCCCCCCTCCCACACCCACCCAACCACCACAAGGCACCACCATAATACAGAAATCTATTGCGATCATGTCAATATAATATCAAATTTTCAACTCAAAACAACTTTCCATCTGAAATTAGAAATATCAGAATACTCAGTCTAGTGACCTAATAATTAGATTGTGCTAAAGGCAACCTTTCGTTGATAAACTTTCCAAGAAATTAGTCCATTTCATTTTAAAAAGTTTTGTGTCTAGCCTTGTAGCTTTCTCTAGAAAGTCTGACAAGCCAATGGAAAGTTGGATTTTGGAATCAATGTTCGTCAAACAGTAATTTGGGATTAGGAAGATACACTCATAGTCAGAAGCGAGTGAAGCATTCCAGAGACAGCTCCTAAATGTTTGATTTAGTACTATGGAGAGATGGAAACAAAGAAAAATTAAGGCTCTTCACTTCATCATTCTTTCCCAGTCACTATTATTAGTATTGGGGACTTTTAGGTGAAGTGGTTCATGCAGCTAACACACTACAACTTTCTTGTTTCTTTCTGTTTGTTACTACCATGCAGTTCATTGTTTGATTCGGCACTCATAAAGTTTCAAAAGTTTGGACACCTTTTCTGCATATCTGGATCCTGCCATTTGGGGACTGCTTCTGCTACTACATAACACTCCCTCCGCCCATAATAAATGTCGCATTTGGTTTTTAAGGAATGAGCTCTACTTGTTTGCGCATTGCTTGTATAATGGTAAAATTGCACTAAGATGATATCCTATTAGAAATGCAACAGTTATTTTGGGACGGATCAAAAAAGAAAGTGTGATATTTATTATGGGACGGAAGGAGTACTAGTTAAAAATAAAACATATTGAAACAACTGCATATGCAAAAGACAAAATATCAGAGAGACGAAAACTGAAAAGTATAATAGATAGGGATATTTAATTAGCATAATTTTGCTGATGGAAGATATAATCATTCATTTTCAGCAGTCACCGTAACTCAACCTACTTACGCCGATTTTAATATGAAGAACTGTATTATATTGATTTGAAAATCTGAACAAAGAGAGATAGTCACCACTAATGCATGCTTGATGATAAAAGGTGAATTTTTTGAGCAAGATCTAAGAACTTGAGAGATAATGACAGAAGCAGAAAAAAAAAATCCAATGAACATAGATGCTCTTTAACTCAACATATATTAGACATGATGTTAGAATAAAACACTATAACCGACAGCAGAATCTAGAATCCAATGTAAGACTGAAGGGGCAGAAAAATTTCAGGCTTACAACAGAGTACTTATTCACACAAAAAATGATAATCTAAAAGGTTGTATTAGACTAATAATAGAATAAATCCCTAATTCAGCCGAAATCAGAATCTAAAATCCAAATGTAAGACTGCAGGGCTAGAAAATTCTCAGGCTTACAACCGGGTACTTATTCACAAATATTAAAAATCATTGCCATATTTTCAATTATTCCTCCTACTACCTGGAAATCTGATTGAATTGAGTGAAATTACAACACGTCAGGTAAAGTAGTCATCAGACTCAGCTGAATGAGACCCCTCAAGAGAAGTTAGGAGATATGTGAACTGCTATATTAAAGGGGTACACCACTTATGAAATAATACTGCATTTCATCATTGATTTTTCTTAAGCTTTACTAGAAGTTGAACTGATTTGACCAATATCTCATGATATAAACCAAATTGATACCTTAAGTCTCCATAGTAAAACAGGAGATGGCAATATTGCAGCAGTGCTCAATGGTGTGCCAACACCCTTCATGTCATTCGTGTCTACAGAATGAAAGAAATCTCCTCCTTCAGCACTATTTCCCAGGTCAAGAGTACCGGTCCCAAAATCTACAATATTTAGAAATTGATAGATTGAAGTAAAACTAACGGATGGCAAGCACTCAATGTGCACTTTAAAGTAGTCATATTTTTCCCTCACCAAGATCAGAAACAACAACTCTGCTTCCGGACTTCCGTAAATGTGGACTGTTGACAGGAGCTGTCACATGGCCTCCAAACATAGATGAAGATAGCAGATGGAAGAATGTATATTAGATACTATACCTATCTTGGAACTGCATTTTGAATAAATGGCAGAAATGTGAAGAAATTCATTACAGCTGAAACGAGACAAGTAGTGAAATGAAATATAAAGTTGAATACAGCCTCACAAGAAAAAGTATACTCCAGTATTTTACAATGCACTTACATATGTCACTGTTCATCGATTAAGGATACTTCCCGTGGAACAAAAGTACAACTTTTTAAAGCAAAATTAACAACCATTAAGGACAAAGGTAACACATAAAGATCTTACCTAGCACCGACATCTACAAATCTATGTCTCATAGTAAAACATTGTAAGGAGTGAGATATTAACTTCCCTATAAGACCTCAGGTTTAATAAAACTTATTTTTGCTAATTTAAAATATGAATTTGAAAAATTAAAAAACATAGTAGAATACGATTGTCAGGACCAACTAGACTAGCTATCATGGCGAAAAAGGCATGCGTATAGCTTCTCCATGAGCAAAAAAAAAAAAAAAATTGTCAATAACACTATTTCAACAAACCCAAGGGGTACAGCTTCAGACTGATTTACTGGGTAATTAAATCAACAAAACATGTAATCCATCTGCGATTTCTATCAACAAAACATAGCAAAGCAATTGAGATTAAGGAGGCACTAATTCGCAGGAAAAAAAAATCAATCGATAGAGTACAACATTGCAGAATACGATTACAAAAACAGCCAGAAATAACGATTATACTTACCTGAATGAAAATCGAGAATTCGGATCGTGAAAATCAATGATGAGAAGGCATCGTCAAATGCGAACCATTTTTTCTGGTTCACACTGGGATCTCTCGCTGGATCTCGTGCAAGTGAGCGTGAAAATGAAGGAAAGTGTTAGGTTTCTAACGGGAAGAAGAATGAAAAGGGCGAATTCGGTTTGGAATTCTATTTTCCGGGTCGGAAAAACATGGAAGCGTAATTCTCGTTGTTGGACAATGGGGAAAGCCAGGTCCAGCGCTTCTCTTTTATTTCCGGCCAAAAAAAATAAGTTTACCCTCCCTCCCAAGTCAAAGTATACACTGATTCTCACTTTTTATTCTAGTTTAAAAAATGGGCAAATGACAATTTAGGGCCTGAAATATAGGGAGTAGTGTCGGTTAGGGGTCCCATGTCTAATTTTCCTTAAATCAGGGCTCAATATCTCAATTTTTCATCAATTAAGGGCTTTTTGACGAATTTTGTTAGAAAAATCAGTTAAGTGACATGTGCCACGCATGTGATGGACTAAATTAAATTGACACTAACTTTAAGGGGTTAAATGACATATTTTATAATTATGAAAGTTAAATGAATTTTTTTTAATTCCAAATAAAAACTCATGACTTTCTCTCTCTCTCTCTCCTTACCTCACTTTCTCTCTCTCTCTCTCTCTCTCTCTCTCTCTCTCTCTCTCTCTCTACTTTCCCTGATTTCGACAATCTCCCCTTCCCAGATTCCGGAGACCTCTGCCATCCCCAGAATCCGGCGACCTCTCGTCCCCTTCAATCCATCTGACCCAATCCCACCCACCCAGTGGCCGTCGTCTTCCACCCCTATCAACCCTTCCCCAACTCCGACAACACACCTCCTCCCCTTCGTCTGCAAGTGGGGCTTCGACACGTCGGCGCGATTGAGGAAGATGGGTTAGTGGAAACTGCTAGGAAAAGGTCTGGTGGGGTTATGGAAACGGTGGACCTCGGTGATGAAGAAAGTGAGGTGTTGCTTGGAATTGGGATTAGGTTTCGGGTTTTGATGAAGAAGGGGGTTTTGAAATTGATCGGAGGAGGGGTAATAGGTGGTGGTGGTGATGAAGAAGATGGTTTTGCATGGTCTTGCGGCGGCGAAAATTGTTGAAGGGGGTGAGGGAACGGATTTAATGGGGGAGACGGAGATGAAGGAGGTGATGAAGAAGATGTTTTTTTTTCTGTTTTTTTTCTTTAGTGTGTAGATGTCCAATTTTGTGGTTTATTTCCAAAAATATGTTTTTATTATATAATGCTAATTCAATGATTTAATTATTTTCTAATTTTTTGTTTTATTTTATAATTTTTAACATTTATTTTTTATATATTTTAATTAGTTAAAATGTGTTTCATTAAAAAAAATTTGATTAAAAAAAATATTACAAGATTTACGTTAAAAATTAATTAATTTATGTGATAAATATATTTAATTTATATATTTTTTAATTTATAATGTGATAACTATAATTTATTAAAAAAATAAAAACAAAGTTGTATTTTTTAAAAAAATACTACACAATTTATGTGAAACTTTTATAATTAAGAAAAAAAATACATAAATCATAAACAATTTATTTTTAAAAATTAGTAAAAAACGGTATTTTACAAGAATTTTTTCATTTCTAAATTTTGCAATAAAAATTTATTACATTTTTTAAATAAAATTATCTTTTTTAAATAAAATTATCTTTTTTAAATAAAATTATCTTTATTAAATAAAAATTGGCAATTTTTTAAATAAAATTTTCTAAATCAAAAAGATTTAAGTGACATGTCACTTACTTTTATTTTTTAAAAAAAATATTACAAGATTTACGTTAAAAATTAATTATCATTTTTTTAAAAAATACTTTTTTCCTTTAAAAATACATTTATTTTTATATTTATAACATTTATTTTACAAGATTTACTTTAAAAATTAAATAATTTTTTTTAAAAAAATACAATTTTTTTATATTTATAACATTTATTTTTACATATTTTAAAAATTATAAAAAAAATTATATCTTTTCTAAATATATATATTTTCAAAAAATATTATTTTTAAAAAAATATTTTGTAACGGTCATCAATTTTTAAAAATTTACATTTTTGTCCTCAATAACTAATTTGCTTTTCAATTTAGTCCCAAAATCGTCATTTAACTGACTTTTCTAACGAAATTCGTCAAAAAGCCCTTAATTGATGAAAATTTGAGATATTGAGCCCTGATTTAAGGAAAATTAGACATGGGGCCCCTAACCGACACTACCCCCTATAGTTCAGGCCCTAAATTGTCATTTGCCCTTAAAAAAATTATCTGTTTGATATTTAAACTTTCAAATTATCCCACTTTACCTCTGGCTAACGAACGTTAAAAAGTTAACGCAATAGATCATGTGTCGATAACATGATATGATGACAAATGGGCTATTTGGTAATAAATATTAGTTTTAAGGGGTTAAATGCAAACTTTTAAATATAAAGAGCTAAAAATTTATTTCTTTTTTGAAAAAATAATTAATGTTTTCGGAAAATAATTTTTTTTTATGTTAAGAAAATATTTTTTTGTATTTTTTTGTAAAAAAATATGTTCTTAATAGCATATACTAACATTAACTTAAATAATTAAAAAGTATTTTATTTTTAAAAATATTTTACTTCTTTTATTTTAAATGAACATTATAAGGTTTTTTTATTTTTAAAAAGTTTTTTATTTTTAAAAATATTTAACTTCTTTTCAAAAATAAATACAATTCTCTTAAAAATACATTTTTTTGATTTATAATATTCTCTAATTTTTATTTTTTAATCCTATTTAAAATATATATTTTCAGAAAAATATTAATTATTTAAGATAATGTTAATATATGCTATTACGAACATAACTTTTTTTTAAATAAAAATACAAAATATATATTATTTTTTAATATATGTGAATGTGTGCCCAAAATTTTTGTTTATTGGAATTCACGCGGGTTTGAAGACATCCGAGTTATTTGAAAAACGGAGTCGCCACGCCATTTTGATTACCTCAAAACTTTGAAAAAAAGGTTTTATGGGTTCGGAGGTTAAGTTACCCCTTGGGAAGAACGTTTGGCGTTCACCCAAGGTGCCTTGCCGGAACAAGTCTCCCTAGATTTCATTAATTGTGTTTGCTTGCGTGCTTTCTTTGTGTGCATGTGTTTGAAAATAAAAAGGGGGGGAAATGTCCCAAGTTATCTTCCGGACGTACAAACCATTTGTTGGTTGTCGCTCGGGATTCCTTGGAATTTATGTATTAGGGATTATGATCCCGTCCTCATCTTATGACTTATGATCAACGCATTTAAACCTCGGGACCCTCGGGACTTGCGTGATCGAGAGAATGACTCTCTTTTGGGTCAAAGATGAGGTTCTTTAGGAAGGAATGTCCTTAGCCCATCAATCCTACGCTTTAAGACGGTCGAGCTCGTATAGAGGCTTCATACTCATTCTTAAGCGATAATTGGAGATATAGGGTTCAAGGTTATCCTTTTCCTAAAGAAATCATGAACCTTTAATGGAAGGAACGATGCAAAGATGAGAACTTTTACACCGGTCCATTCCAAGGTTAGGGGAAAAGGGAAATGCATGATAAAAAATGACTCTTTAATGAAAAGATGACATTTTTAGGTTGCAAATGATGCTTTTTGATTGAAAGAAATGATCTTTATGCAAATGATGCATAAAGATTTGATTTTTATGCAAAGGATGCATTGAAAAGGGATTTTGATGCAAAGGATGCATTTTTATTAAAAAAGATTTGATCTTTATATGCAAATGATGCATAAAGATAACATTTTTATTGGAAAATGGGGGTTTTAGGTGCAAAGGATGCACCTTTATGAAAAAGACTACATTTTTATGACAAATGAGGTCTTAATACATGAAAAAGGGGAAGGGGATTATAAAGATATGATCTTTAATCTACCAAGTCCCAAGCAATATAAAGACAATGCAATGAGCAATTTATAATGCAATTAGGATGCAAAGGTAGGGCGTGCGAGGTTACCAATCGTTTTCTTCGATTCTTTGGACGGAGCTTGGAGGAGGTTGGTCTTGGACCTTCAAGGAGGAGGGAGATGGCTTCTTGAGCTTCTTCTTCACCTTCTTGAACCTTCAAAGGGATTCTTCACGTCTGGGAGTGGCTGGTTGTGTGTGTGTGACTGTTGGTGTTGTTGTTGTTGTTGTTGTTGTTGTTGTTGTTGAAATGGGTAGAGGAGGGCTCTATTTATAGGCAGTCTGGATAAGGCTAATGAAGCCGTGCGGCTGCAGGCTCTTTGCAAATGAGGCCGTGCGGCATTATCCACAATGACTCAGCATTCTAGAACCATGCAAGGTGGCATCATTCTAGAAGCCTCTCCCTAATTAAGAAAAACGTGTTTTCTTAATTAGGAAGGCTCCTTACAGCCCTAATTTAAATTTGGACTGTTCCAGGACATTTCCGGAACACTAGGAAGGTCCGGGGAATTACCGGGAAATTTACCGAAATGTCGGGAAAATTAACCGGAAGGCATGAGCCAGATTTGGGTACTTACAGAAGCCCCTCGGCAACGTCACTTGCAAGGCGAGTGGGGTTGTCGATAGAAAAGGATCCGATCTGGCGAATGCCGAGACGGATTGGGAGACCAAGGTGGTCGAGTGGCTGAACCTTTTGGAAGGCTACCTACGTATCCCGGAGGAATCAAGCCAGGCCGTAGTTCGGAATTAGGGTCCGCTGGGGGAGGAAGAAGAGAAACTGGTCTCTTGCTGGGGAAATAGAAGAGAAAATGACCTAGGAAGTCAAGCAATTGATCCTACTGGGGATATGCTAGGAGTGACCAAGGTGGTCGGATATCTGAACCTCTTTGAGGGGCTGCTTTATCACTGAGGAGTGACAAAGAAACAGGGTGACCAAAGTGGTCGAATGGCTGGACCTTTTATAAAAGGCTACCTACGTATCCCGGAGGAATCAAGCCTTGATCGTAGTTCAAGCATCACTAGATAGTTAGGAACGATGTCTAGGATCCTTGAGATTTTGACAATTCGGAGGCTGTCACCTGATTGACAATTACTGGAGGATGTCACCTGATGAAGTTAGAACTTGGGACGCTATCTCTTTATGACGGAGATAGAGGTAATTTAAGTTGGGAAACTTGAGCGTACGTCACTATTCGCGGATAGTGGTATCACAAGTTGAAATGACTTGGGCATTCGTCACTATTCGCGGATAGTGGTTGCACAAATTGAAATGACTTGGGCATTGGTCACTATTCGCGGATAGTGGTAGCACAATTGAAATGACTTGGGCAGACTCATGACTTGGGCGTACTTCACTATTCGCGGAGAGAGGTAGCACAAGTTGAAATGACTTGGAATGACTTGGGCGTACTTCACTATTCGCGGATAGAGGTAGCACAAGTTGAAATGACTTGGAATGACTTGGGCATACTTCACTATTCGCGGATAGAGGTAGCACAAGTTGAAATGACTTGGAATGACTTGGGCGTACTTCACTATTCGCGGATAGAGGTAGCACAAGTTGAAATGACTTGGGCATGACTTGGGCGTACTTCACTATTCGCGGATAGAGGTAGCACAAGTTTAAATGACTTGGGCATGACTTGGGCGTACTTCACTATTCGCGGATGAGGTAGCACAAGTTTAGAGTTCTGACAATTCGGAGGTTGTCGCCTAGTGTTATCCCGTTATGACGGAACTAACAGAGGTGACTAGGAAAAAAAGCTTGATTGCTTCACAGATGAGAGATATTTTCTGAAGAGGAGGTTATCTCTGTTAAAAGATAACGAGAATTGCATGCCCAAGTGGAAGGTCCAGGGGCAAAGTTGTAATTTATGCTCAGAGCGAATGAAGCCGCCCGGCATGAGATGGAGAAAAAGAAGCCGTACGGCTAGAGATCTGGTTTTTCCAGATTATTTAAAATCAGAATTCGAACGGGGACTGGGCACTTGTTGCCGCCCACTTCAACCGAGAGAGAAAAGAGAGAGAGAATTTTCGAAATTCTTCAACCCCTTTTGCTTCCCTTTGATTTGAAATGGATCCGGAGGGCAATCCCATACCAAGGCAAGCGAGGAGAAACATCTCGGCGGCCGCGAGAAGAAGGAGGAAGGAGCTCGTGAGGACGGAGAGGAAGTATGACTTCCTTACGCCTCCATCGGAGCTTTATCCGGGGAGAAGGGAGCATAAATCAACAAACCCGCGATCGGTTGGGGTAAGCAATCTTATTTGGCTCAAATTCGATTGCTTTTGCTTGATTTTTGAATGATTTAGGGCTTGACCCGAATTATAGGATTTTTCTAGGATTTTCCTAGGATTTTTTGAATGATTTTGAGATGCATGAACAACCTATGAGGCTAAAAATATGCATGCAATTTATTTGATGAAAATTATGAGAATGACTCACTTTTTTCTCGCAAAATGAAGTAAGAATGAGAATTGTCTAAATATGAGACGGAGTCCTTGCCTTGTGCTAGAACTAGGTCAAAATTCTGATTTTCAATGAGAAAACATGATTTTGGAAGATGAAAATGATTCATGCATGTCATTTTTTGAAAGGATAATGCTTATGTGCAAAAAATTGTGATTTTGTGCTTTAGGAAAGCAATGACGCGTTTCCAGTGATGAAAGACACGTTTTTGATGCAAAAATTATGCTAGAAAAACTTTTATGAATGCTTTTCTTTTGAAAATATGTGCACTTTTGAATGCATGCATACTTTTGAAATGATATGAAGGACTGACGCTTCTTTTGTGCTTGTCTACAGGAGAACAAGTCTAGAGGACCGTCGGAGATAGCGGTCAAGCTTTGGCAGAGGATGCCAGATTTTGAGAAGGATGGGGCAAATCCCAAGCAGCTGGTGAGGGCTACCGGCTTGGATGCGTTCGTAGAGGCTATCGGCCGGGGTGTCCACATCACCTCGAAGAGCAAGGGCTTGGTCCAGGCCCTTTCTGAGTTCTGGTGGGACAGTACACATAGCTTTCACCTGAGCTGGGGAGAGCTGACAGTGACTCCTGCCGATTTCACCGCTATTACGGGCTTACAGTTCACCGGGAGGCCCGTGACTTGGAGGGACCATATTACTGCTGAGGAGTTTCAGGCTTTGGTCGGGTTTGAGCTGATTCCGAAGGGGCTGGGGATGGAGACACGGAACGTCGAGGTGGCAGTTCAGATTAGCATGCAGAATTTTGCTGCTAATGATGTGACTGCCCAGCAGCTGGCTAGAGCATTCATATGGTTGATGCTATCAGTCACCATTTTTGCTAATTCTGGGACGATAGCTATGACTTGCCTCCTCGACTCTCTGGAGGATGTTGATGGGATTGGGACGGTCTCTTGGGGAGAGGCCGGATTGGCGGAGCTCTACTTCTCGTTGGACATGTGCAAGTCAAACAAGGCTGCTTCCATGGACTGCTTTTCTTTTGCCCTTGAGGTAGTCTCCCTTTCTTGTCTCTTTTCTCTTTTATGTCTTGAGACTTTTATGAGAAAATGACCTTTTCGATGTTTTTGAACATGCAGGCCTGGTTTTGCGAGGTGATCGGGTTCTTCCCTTGGAACCAGCAGAGTGATGTCACCATCTTCCCTGCTATGGTTCGCTGGAGGGGAGATGCGAGAGATAAATTCACGGGGAAGACCCGGATTACCTTCGACTACAAAATGGTGAGGCCGGTCATCAATGCAGGATGGGCACGACGGAGTGGACTTCTACCCTGGGGCAGGTATCCAGAGATCTGCTGGGAGATGCTATAGAGGTGACGAGGCAGAGGAGGTGGCTCGCTGGCTGACATGTGATGTCATTTATCCTGGGGACCGCTTCTCGAGGCAGCATGGTCATGTTCCCCCACTAGATGCCATTACTCCTTCTGACCCTCCAGCACGGATGCTGCAGCCCAGGGACTGGCAGGCGGATGAGATTGCTAGGTACCGCGGCGGCGTGGCTGCGGAGGAGTACTCGGCATGGACACCCCTACGCTGTGTTTGTGGAGCGGCGCCTGAGGACGCCAGAAGCTAGTGAAGCTGGCGGTCACTCGGGGATATGGGGAGGATGAGCCTACTGACCCGCCGATCCCTCCTGCACATCTGTCCTACGTGATCCATGGAGTGCCGAGGAGGATGAGGATACCTGTCCCTGATGCTAGGGAGCCCCAGTACACCTTGCCGCCTGATAGCACTGTAAGTGTACTCTTAGGGTCTTATTCCCCTTTTTTTAGCTTTCAGATTTTCTGCTTTCGGCTTTTGCAAATTTCTGAGATTTTTCTGAGATTTTCTTTTCTTTTCTCAGGTTCCAGCACGCACATACGACAGGTTGGTCGGGCGAACGGGCTGGAAAGACGTTTGCCGATCCTTGGTCAAGAAGCTGGCCTGCGCTACTAAAGCGTCAACAAGCGTGCAGGAGCCTGTGCGCAAAAGGAGGCACGTCGGGGGCGCAGCATCCTCTTCCTCGGCTTCGGAGTACTCATCCAGTGCCATGCCTCGGGGGCGAGGTCCTAATGCTGGCATCTTGGAGCAGCTGGCGGAGTATGAGCACGATGACATCCATTTATCCGATGCGAGCGATCAGGAGGATGTGATGAGGGAGGCTAGCATTTATGAGCTGAGTAGTGATGAGGAGGACGAAGAATCTGAGGCCTAGGGGGCTCTAGAGCAGATTTGGGAACAAAAACAAACAATTTACAATTTTTATGCACAACTTGTTTATTTTTTGCTTTATTTGGGCGCCGATGGGGCGAAAACATTGTATTTACGTTTTATTTACTTTTCTAATTCATGCTTTTTTAATTTGCATATTATCTGAGCCTTGGGGCGACTTTTTTGCTTGGAATTGGGGCTGAAACTGGGCCAAAATGATTTATAATGGTGTATAAATGCTTGAATGACTTCTGGATATGTTTTTGTACAGGTTTTGGTTGAAAAAGTGGGGTGAAAACTCCCTTGGGCAGCAACTTTGGTTGCTGCAGAATTTTTTTCTGCAGAGGGCTAATGTAGCCGTGCGGCATGGCCTTGAGGGCAAATGAAGCCGTGCGGCTAACAGTTCTGTCTGAGCTGGTTATTTTCTGAATAAAAGCAAGGCTTGGCCATTTCATTTCATTTTCAACCCAAACTTGTCCCGACTGTTCCCAGAGCCCATTTTGGACCTAAAGACACCACCTTTGATCACTTTGCGATGGAGAAGCCCGTTAGACTGCAAAGGGGGAAGCGAGACCATTTTCTGTCCGGTCTTCAATCTTGGGCGAGACACAACTTCCAAAATCACAAGGGGCTGCTTGATTCTTCCTTCAAGATCAAGTCTTTATGGCATTTGAGGGATCTCCCGCCCGATTGGGATCTGTTGAGAGCCGCAGCAAAGTTTTGGGACGTCCGGAGACATGTTTACTGCTTCTCTTACAACGAAATTGTCCCAACGCACGAAGACTTCAGAGCCTTGATTGGGGGTCCCGAGACTGAGGCTATAGCTATTCCGCTGATCGGAGACGTGCCAGTGGCGGTAAAGCTTGCATCTTTTCTGCAGATTCCTTTGGGAGAGGCTGAGGGGATGATGGTAGCCCCGGATAGGATTGACCTTTCTGATATCCCGGGCAGGTTTGGGTCTCCAGATATGGCTGCGACCACAGTGGCTATGGATGCTTTCATTCTCTGCGTATTCTCTATTTTGTTCACTGCTGAGTCCGTGGGGATCTGTCATAGTGGTCTCTTGGACATGGTCAGAGACTGCAGGGCTGGGAAGGATATTGTCCCGCTGGTTTTGGGAGAGACATTTCATGGGATTGATAGGATGGCTCGGGGAGACCGTTTCATGAGGTCCGGGAGTCCGGCTATGCTGACTTTGTGGTTGCAGGAGAGGCTCGGGGCTTTGCCTGGGGCTTTGCCGACTCAGTGCCCTTGGGTGATTTCTCGGAGAGGTGCACCGAGGCAACAGGAACAGGGTAGCTGGGAGCTGATGATGGCTAGGCTATCCACTTCGGATATCCGTTGGTGGATACCACATTGGAGGTTGCAGACCAGGAGGATATTTCAGGGGTCTTATGCTGTGAGGGTTCCAGGATTCTGCTGGTCGTCCTTCTACATACCCTGCTTGGTATCCAGGCAATTTGGGGCTTTACAGGAGCCATTGAGTGATTGGGAGGACATCCGGACCATGGAGGTGGTGTCGTTGGACATGAGAGATCCAGCCAGCTTCTCTTTCTTCTCGAGGGCTTGGACATATACTGCTTTCCCACCCAGGGCTATCTTCAGGAGCAGGAAGAGCACCATCTTGACCACTGTCTACTTGGACTGGTACGAGAGGGAGATGGGAGCGACTCAGGCTATCTTGGAGGATAGGCATCGAGCTTTATTGGGACCTGACTGTGACTCGAGTAGGACTCTGAGGGAGACTGAGGCTAAGGCGAGTTGCCATAACCAATCAGGTGACTTGGTCAGAGATATGGAGGCTCGGTACAAGAGATTGTCCGAGGTCGCTCCTTTGGCTGGAGGCTCAGAGGGAGGAGGTGCGGACTCGTGCTCGTATAGAGAGCGCTCATTGACACGGGGTTGGTAGAGGCTCCAGTGAGGATACCGAGAGGTCGGGATGAGGATACCGACATTATAGATAAAAAGAGGAAGAAGACTCGAAGGGGTCGAGGAAAAGGGAAGAAGACTGAAGAAGACTCAGCGAATGACGACTGACAAGTCTTTTCTCAAGATCCTCTTATTGCCATTTGCAAACACATTAGTTTATTTAGGCATTTTGTTGTATTTTATATCTTTTTTAGCAGGTTAGCAGAGTTAAGAGGCAGACCGTGCTTGAACTCATCAAGAAGCTTTTAACTTGTAATGAACAAGAGATATTATTTTTTAAAAATTAATCAAGACACATTTCATGGAAACTCAAATGTCTTATTTGTTTGGGACCCGTTTTATGAAAACTGAAATGCCCTTTATTTTTATTTATTGTTTAGGACGCACTTCATGGAAGCTTGATTGCCCTTTTTTTATTGTTTAGACCGAACCATATATGGCTGCCTACGTTCCCCTTTTACAAGAAAGGCTAAGGGGCTCAGGTCTTCGTAGTTCATTCTGGTGAACTAATTTTTTTATGTGCAGCCCTGTCTTTTGCCTAGACCGCCCTTTTTGGGGTTTTCAGCCTAGCTGGGCATTACTCTTTTTGCACTAGAATTTTTTTTTATCTTTCTTTTTTTTTATTTTTTTTTTTATATTCTTTTTTTTTTATATTTTTTTTTTTTCATGTGCAACCCTGTCTTTTGCCTAGACCGCCCTTTTTGGGGTTTTCAGCCTAGCTGGGCATTACTCTTTTTTGCACTTTTTCTTCTTTCTTTTTTCTTTTTTTTTATCAGACATAGTATCTTCGGAGTTTATCACCGTTGACCGGGTGGACAAAGGGATTGCCATCCAAGTCTGCAAGCTTCATTGCTCCTCCTGACAGTATTTTCTGCACCACATAAGGGCCGATCCAGACGGGTTCCCATTTTCCCAGGGGGTTGTCTCTGGTAGGGGGCTTTACTTTCAGCACCAAGTCGCCCTCTTTGATGTCTCTGGCCTTGACCTTTTTATCAAATGCTCTGGCCATTCGCCTCTGGTAGGCTCGGGTGTGTTCCATGGCTTTTAGCCTTCTCTCGTCAAGCAGGGCTAACTCATCATGCCGGCTGCGCAACCATTCCACTTCATTGACACTATTTTCCAGGAGGACCCTTAATGACGGGATTTCCAACTCCACTGGTAACACTGCTTCCATCCCGTAAGTTAGGGCAAAAGGAGTTTCTCCTGTGGCTGTTCTGACAGACGTTCTGTAGCCCCAGAGTGCTAGGTGCAGCTTTTCGGGCCAATCACGACCACGGGTGGCCATCTTCCGGATGATCCGCTCGAGTGTCTTATTAGCAGCTTCCACGGCTCCATTGGTCTGAGGTCTGTACGGGGACGACTTGTGGCGAGTAACTCTGAATTCTGACAACAGTCTATCGCAGTCTCCTTCGAAGTGTGACCCATTATCGGAAATGATCTCGTTGGGCACCCCATATCTGCACATTATGTTTTCTTTGATGAACTGGGCCACTTTTCTGGAAGTGAGGACCTTGTAGGACTTGGCCTCTACCCATTTGGTGAAGTAGTCGATGGCTACCAACACGAACTCGTGCCCATTGCTTCCTGCCGGGGATATTTTCCCTATCACGTCGATGCCCCAAGTTGCAAACGGCCAAGGAGTCGTCATGCAATACAGGTCATGAGGTGGGAGATGGTTGAGGTTAGCAAACCGCTGGCATTTGTCGCAGGTTCGGACGTGCTGAACGCAGTCTGTTTCCATGGAGATCCAGTAGTAACCCATTCTGAGGATCACTTGCATCAGGGCTCTGGCATTCATGTGAGGACCGGAGGGACCATTGTGGACTTCGGTCATCAACTCTCTGGCTCTTTCTTGAGTGACACATAAGAGGAGTGGTCCTTGATACCGCTTCTTGTATAGGTTGCCTCCTAGAATGACATAATGAGAAGCCAACCTTTTCAGGGCTTGCAAGCTTTTGGCTCTGACTCCTTCTTTTGGTCTACCTTCTTCGTCTCTGAAAGCTGACTCTCCGTCTTTGAGGAATTGGTAAATCTGATTGTACCAAGGTTCCTTTATAGGCTCGAGTCCCAGGTCCACTTCACAACAGAAAGCTGGGGCTTCTCTTCTACCCACTCTGAAGGGCTTTATGGCTTTTCCTTCGGGGATTTCTACCAATGAGGCTAGAGTAGCTAGGGCATCTGCGAATCTGTTCTTTTCCCTCGGCAAGTAGTGGAAAGTCACTTCTCTGAACTGTCCATCAACTCCTCCATATAGGCATGATACCGTCAGACAGTGGTCTGCAGCCTTCCACTTGTTGGAGACTTGGTTGATGATCAGGGCTGAGTCTCCGTAAACTTCGAGCTCCTTGACATTTCTTTCTAAGGCGGCCTCCAAACCAGCAATGCAGGCTTCATACTCGGCGGCATTGTTCGTGGCAGGAAAGTTCAACTTGAGGGCTATGGGGGTATGCTCATCTTTTGGATCGACCAATAGCATTCCCACACCATTTCCTCTTTTGTTAGCGGCTCCGTCAAAGAACAACTGCCATCTATTTTCAGGCTCAACCGCAAAGATCCCTTCATCTGGAAATTGGGGTTCGGGCCCTCTGTCTTCATTATCGGGAAATTCGCCAGTGATCCGACAATGCTTGACCCTTGATGGCCTTTCTGGTCACATAGTTGATGTCGTATTCTGCCAAGAAGAAGGACCACTTCGCTAGACGCATCGAGAGGGAAGGCTTGTCAAAGATGTACTTGATGGGGTCCATTTTTGAGACCAAGTTTACAGGGTGGGCTTGCATATAATGCTTCAACTTGCCGACTACCTGACCACTCCTCCCGCACAGGTCTTTTCACACGCCGAATAATTGAGCTCACTCCTCAGTAGCTTCCCTGACAAAGTAAATGGCATTCTCTACCCGAGAGTCTTTCTTCTCTTGAGCAAGCATAGCCCCAACCGCCGTGTTCATGATGCAGATAGAGCGAAGAGGCTTCGTCTATGCTGGGGGCATAGTACGGGATGTACTAAGTATGCCTTGATCTGGTCAAAGGCATCTTGGCATTCTTCGGTCCATTCTGTGTCCACATTCTTCTTCATGAGTTTGAAGATGGGCTCGCACATAGTGGTCAACTGATTGACGAAACGGCTGATGTACTGCAATTTACCCATGAAGCTCTTGACTTCGTTCTGGGTTTGAGGTGGCCTCATATCCATGATGGCTTTGATCTTTCGGGGGTCAACTTCTATACCTCGCTCCGTGACCATATACCCGAGCACTTTTCCCTTTGTCACTCCGAAGGTGCATTTGGCAGGGTTTAGTCTCATGGAATGCTGTCTCAGCCTCTCAAAGAATTTTCGTAGGTCAACAAAGTGCTGCCCACCTTCTCCTTTGGAGTGGATTATCATGTCGTCTACGTAGACCTCAATCTCCTTGTGGATCATGTCATGAAAAAGCGCGGTCGCCGCCCTCTCGGTAAGTAGCCCCGGCATTCTTGAGCCCGAATGGCATTACCGTATAACAAGAGGGTTCCCACGGTGTGGTAAAGGCTGTCTTTTCTTGGTCTTCCTCGGCCATCTTGATCTGGTTGTAGCCTGCAAAACCATCAACGAAGGATTTGACTTCGTAGTTGGCAGTGGAGTCTACCAGGATGTCTATGTTTGGCAGAGGGTAGTCGTCTTTGGGCCGGCCTTGTTCGGTATCTCGGAAATCCACACAAAGAACGCACCTTCCCATTGGCCTTGGTTACGGTTACGATGTTGGACAACCATGTCGGGTATTCAATGACTCTGATGAATCCTACCCGCAGTAGCTTCTCAATTTCTTCTTTGACCTGTAGAGACCATTCCGGCTTGATCTTTCTCGCCGCTTTACCGGTTTAGCATCTGGTGCTAGAGGGATTCTGTGCTCTACTATCGAACCGTCTAGCCCCGCATATCTTTGTATGACCATGCAAACACGTCGACGTATTCTCTCGAGCGCTCAATCAATCTGTCCCTTTCAACCCCCTGGAAGAAGCTTCCAATCTGTGTCTCTTTAGGTTCCTCAATAGTACCCAAATTCACACTTATCAAAATCTCCTCGGCAGCTTGGGCCCGGTTTTCCTCTTTTTCTGAAACCCGCTTAAAGATTTCTTTAATGTATTGTTCGTTTAGTGTGTTTGCATCTTGTTCAAATGATTCATTATTAACTGTTGTTAAGTTTTGAGTTAATTTAGCATTTGTTAAGTTGGCAATAAGAGGATAATCGTAAAGATCTGTCATTTCATTCAAGATAAAGGGAAAGATGACATCGATTACATTTTCATAATCCTCGGGCGTGAGGCCTTCGGATGACTCTGAGGACTGGAATTCGAAGATTCCCGACTCAACCGAATAGACAACACCGACTCTGACCCTACACTACTTATTGACTCGAGGGGACTTGACAAGGGTTAGACCGGGATCTCACTCGTTCTTCTGCCGTTGCCCTGGGAGTAGCAGTCTTGCAGCGTTCTTCAGAAAGTTGGAGACTTCGAACCGATCAAAAGCTTGCCGAAAATCATTAACAGCCGGTGCTGTGGAAAGATGGTGAGGGAACTAAAGTAACTTGTTGCAATCTTTCGCCTAGCTCTTCCGTAGCGACCGGACTCATTGACCGAAGGGTCCGGCTCATCTTATCAATGCACCGCCGATAACTCATTTCCTCTTTACCGATCTTGGACATCACGACCTTGTCGGTGTAGCCAATAGAAGGGTTGGCCTGGATAATGCCGATGAAGTCTTCTTCGTAGGGGATCTTGATTCTTCCTTGGCCGGCTACGTATTCAATAGGCTTTCGTGTTCTCGCTTCCAGATCTGCTAGCTTCTCATTGAACTTCACGATGGCCACAAATTCAGCACTTTCGCTTCAAAAGGATCACCGTACACGGGGTATCAGCCGGATCCGTAGCTTGGGGTGACGGGTTCCTTGGCATAACTGACATAGTAGTCGAACTTGCCCGAGGGCTCTCCCAAAGTTCCTACGCTCTTGTCCCCAGCTTCGTATCTTTCTTTAAGCTTCTGCTGTGTGGATTTTCTCTTCTTCTTCTTCCTTGAAGGAGCGTCCTCATTGATCCATTCTTGATACTCATACTCTAGCAGTCTTCGCAATCACATACATCATACCGTATGTGAGGCTTGGGTTGAACTGGGATAACCCCTCCAACCGCTTGGTCATTACCGTTGTGGATTACCATGTTAGCCATTTTGACACCGAAAAGCCGACAAAACCGAGGATTCTCGAGGATTCTCGCGCTAACAAGTCGCCGACCCTGTTCTCACCCACTTCTTTCTCGCCGCGGAAAGGGATAGGAAAGGTTTAGACTCGGGGTAGGTGTTTAGGTGAAGGCTCGTGTAGTATGCAAATTAGAATCTTCAAGTTTACTTAAAACAGTGTCTTTTATTAATATCTATTTGGTTGGAAAAGGGTTACGCCCTTCTTTTTTCACAACTACTCTAGATCCTGGATCGGTGGGTTCCGTCACTACGTCTATAAGCCCCTCGTATTCCACCTGTATTTCGACCTCCCAGGTGGACGGCCCGGCGAGGGTCCTATAGGGCACGCGGATCCCACCGACCGAGAGTAAAGAACGCTCCTATCGGGTCTAGCGGGTCATAGGACCTTTCAACGCACGAGCGATGCGGATTATAGTCAAGGCAATATGGGAAAGTCTCGTCTCTCTCGCCTTGACGGATCTTTGACGAGTTTCGCTTGAGCGAATGACGGTTTTTGACTTTCGGTAATGTCCGAGAATATAATAGGCATGGGTCGGGCGGCAAAAGCCGGATGACACGGTGTCACATTGAACTTCGTTGCATACGCGGTCTTGGCGAGTCGGACTCGAAGTCAATGCCGGTCAAGATCTTGCCAATTTTTCCTTGTCGGAATTTTGGCGAGCTTCGCTTGAGCGAAAGATCTTTTGATTTTTTTTTTTTTTTTTTTGGCAAAGACTTGGTCTTGACTTTTACGCATTCCGTGCGGGTCAAGGTCAATAGTCAATGTCGGAGTCAAGATCCCACCGATTTTTCCTTGTCGGAATTTTAGCGGAGATTTCGCTTGAGCGAGAATCTTGGCTTCCGTTATTAGCTAAGGCTTGACCTTTACGTGGGTATGCAACTGGGCTATATGACACGGACTAGACCAAAAACCAACCAAAAGTCACGGATTTTTGAAACGTGTGACACGACCGTGCATTGGTCGACACCGGCCGCCATGGGGAGGTTGGGATGATTCCGTGCGCGCCGGGAGCATCGTAAGGCTGTCCCGTGGATCGCACTGGAACCACCCTCGGGTTTTGAGGGACGTGCGTGCAAAAGTGTACGAGGATATATCGGGTGCGCGTAGTGTGCGGTCTCCTAAAATTGTTCCTTTTGAGTTAAAACAGAGATTTTCATAAATGTGTTTTAAAGGAATGATTTTCGGGACGGGGAAAATGCAACACATAAGCACGTAAATTTTAAGGAAGCCCATCGGTCGTGGAGCTGAATAGCCCCAAGTGCTAGGGCTTGCCAGATTAACCATGATTTTTCCTGGTGGAATTGCCGGCGAGGTCGTATGGTCAGAATCCTATGAGGATTAGCCGTACGACTGCATGGATCAATTTTCCAGGTTCCACTCCTTTTGCTATTTTTCGGGTTGTTTCCCGTTCAAAGTATGCACAGATTCCAAGATGCAAATGATGCAATGCATGGTAAAAGAAAGCAAACATGATTAATGAAATCGGCGATGGGAGTCTAACCCACTCAAAGGGAAAAGCTTTCTTTTACTTTTTTCAAAAAATTTTCGAAAAGGGATACTGGTACGTGGATTGTTAAACCACCGGTCATCCCAACTCCCACGTCGGTGGAGTGTACGGGAAGGTTAAGTGGTTTCCACCTATATACCAAGTATCGATTTTTGTTTTGAAAATAAAGCTTTTCTCCTTTGGGATGATCCCAGAAGTCGCCAAACTGTGAATGTGTGCCCAAAATTTTTGTTTATTGGAATTCACGCGGGTTTGAAGACATCCGAGTTATTTGAAAAACGGAGTCGCCACGCCATTTTGATTACCTCAAAACTTTGAAAAAAAGGTTTTATGGGTTCGGAGGTTAAGTTACCCCTTGGGAAGAACGTTTGGCGTTCACCCAAGGTGCCTTGCCGGAACAAGTCTCCCTAGATTTCATTAATTGTGTTTGCTTGCGTGCTTTCTTTGTGTGCATGTGTTTGAAAATAAAAAGGGGGGGAAATGTCCCAAGTTATCTTCCGGACGTACAAACCATTTGTTGGTTGTCGCTCGGGATTCCTTGGAATTTATGTATTAGGGATTATGATCCCGTCCTCATCTTATGACTTATGATCAACGCATTTAAACCTCGGGACCCTCGGGACTTGCGTGATCGAGAGAATGACTCTCTTTTGGGTCAAAGATGAGGTTCTTTAGGAAGGAATGTCCTTAGCCCATCAATCCTACGCTTTAAGACGGTCGAGCTCGTATAGAGGCTTCATACTCATTCTTAAGCGATAATTGGAGATATAGGGTTCAAGGTTATCCTTTTCCTAAAGAAATCATGAACCTTTAATGGAAGGAACGATGCAAAGATGAGAACTTTTACACCGGTCCATTCCAAGGTTAGGGGAAAAGGGAAATGCATGATAAAAAATGACTCTTTAATGAAAAGATGACATTTTTAGGTTGCAAATGATGCTTTTTGATTGAAAGAAATGATCTTTATGCAAATGATGCATAAAGATTTGATTTTTATGCAAAGGATGCATTGAAAAGGGATTTTGATGCAAAGGATGCATTTTTATTAAAAGATTTGATCTTTATATGCAAATGATGCATAAAGATAACATTTTTATTGGAAAATGGGGGTTTTAGGTGCAAAGGATGCACCTTTATGAAAAAGACTACATTTTTATGACAAATGAGGTCTTAATACATGAAAAAGGGGAAGGGGATTATAAAGATATGATCTTTAATCTACCAAGTCCCAAGCAATATAAAGACAATGCAATGAGCAATTTATAATGCAATTAGGATGCAAAGGTAGGGCGTGCGAGGTTACCAATCGTTTTCTTCGATTCTTTGGACGGAGCTTGGAGGAGGTTGGTCTTGGACCTTCAAGGAGGAGGGAGATGGCTTCTTGAGCTTCTTCTTCACCTTCTTGAACCTTCAAAGGGATTCTTCACGTCTGGGAGTGGCTGGTTGTGTGTGTGTGACTGTTGGTGTTGTTGTTGTTGTTGTTGTTGTTGTTGTTGTTGAAATGGGTAGAGGAGGGCTCTATTTATAGGCAGTCTGGATAAGGCTAATGAAGCCGTGCGAGCTGCGAGCTCTTTGCAAATGAGGCCGTGCGGCATTATCCACAATGACTCAGCATTCTAGAACCATGCAAGGTGGCATCATTCTAGAAGCCTCTCCCTAATTAAGAAAAACGTGTTTTCTTAATTAGGAAGGCTCCTTACAGCCCTAATTTAAATTTGGACTGTTCCAGAACATTTCCGGAACACTAGGAAGGTCCGGGGAATTACCGGGAAATTTACCGAAATGTCGGGAAAATTAACCGGAAGGCATGAGCCAGATTTGGGTACTTACAATATAGAAAATAAAAAAAAATATTTTCAAGAAATATTAATTATTTAAGAAATTATTTTGGAAAAATAAATAAATTTTTAGCACTTTATATTTAAAACTTTGCATTTAACCCCTTAAAAACTAATAACCATTACAAAATAGCCCATCTGTCATCATGTGCTCGGCACATCACATATTTTGTTAACTTTTCTAACGTTCGTTAGTGTCAGGTGGCAAAGTGGGACAATTTGAAAGTTTAGGTACCATACAGATCGATTTTTCAAACGAGGATGAAAAGTGGGAATCTCGGTGCATACTTTGTGAGGATAAACGCATTTTGGCCTTTATTTCTTGAGGTGTTTGCCATAGAAAAACACACTCAGTCCAATTCTTCAAAAATCGGACCAAATATGTTCCCTCTCCTTACCACTGGCATCCTAAACAACCCAATTGAAAATTTATGCCCGCAACGGGCACATTCCCATAAAGAATTCTTGAATGA
The DNA here is from genome assembly GCA_022495995.1 of Adenophora triphylla var. japonica. Classification (NCBI taxonomy): domain Eukaryota; kingdom Viridiplantae; phylum Streptophyta; class Magnoliopsida; order Asterales; family Campanulaceae; genus Adenophora; species Adenophora triphylla. The sequence continues at coordinate 41,061 of JAFEMH010005087.1, forward strand.
AATCTAAGAGGTAATCTCTTGCCCTCGGCTAGGGAAGAAATGAGAAAAACGAGAAAGTTTATAGGTTGGATTGACGCAACAAATTACATCCCTTACTGCTTCTCACATCCCCCGACTATTCTACCACAGAGGGTTACAACGTTAAATTCGTTCTCAAGGGGAGTACATTAGTAAAACTGAAACTCAAAGATATTGACAGGAGTTAAGGACAAAAGACAAAATAGTAGATCGATTTTTTTCTTCCTCGGGAAGTCCGTATCTTAACTCATGCCGTCAAATTTTAGGGCTCAACCCCAAGTCAAGGTGGATAGTCCAGTCTCACACTTGTACTTATGCGCGCAATAATTCTACCTAAAGTGATCTTATTACAATTACAGGAATAGCTTCAAATACATGTGTTACAAATTTTTTTCCTCAATAACCAATTTGGTTCCAAGGTAAGGAATAAGCAGTTATACCAAAAAAAAAGTGGTAAATACAACCAAAACTACACCGGTAATCAAATCAAATATCGAGGTTTTTTAAATCCACCAAAGAAATATACACGAAAATATGTGCAAAATCATCATCATACTTGCCCACCATTGATGAACAGATCGAATTAACCAACCAAAATTAACTTCAGTTATTGTGTATTGAACATAAGCAAAAGCGTCCGATAATGGTTGAATAGCAAACCCTATAGCCACTTGTACTAAAAGACAAGCAAGTGTCTCTATGAAGGAATGAGACAATAATGTTCTTCCGTCCCATACTTTTTAGGGACTATATCCGATAAGTTCTAAAAAAGTTTCATAATGCCCGATAAGTTTCTTCCTCATGTTGTATTATGATGTTGTATTATGTTTCGAAAATACAACATCAATTAAGGCCATAATACTGCATTTCGGCGGCCGCCGGTGACCGAAGTCTGAAGCCCATGTACCGGCGACCAGATTTCGACCTCCGGCGATCGGATTCCGACCAAAATTGCCGGATTCCGGTGAAAATTGACCGGAATCCGGCATGCGGCGATAGCAGACGACGGCGACGGAGCTGGGCTGTGGCGGAGGCGGTGGTGCGGATGCAGTATTATAATTTTAAACTACTGGATAACTAAATGTTGTATTATACCTAATATAACATGAGAACTTATGGGACATTTTAATACTATGAGAAACTTAGTGGGAAGTGATTTGTTCCAAAAGGAACTTATGGGGCAAATTCCCTACTTTTTAATGATTATTTGATTGACTTTTACAAAATATTTAGAAAGTTTAATTGTTCAAATAAAAATTTACAAATAAATTATTAATATTTATTATATATTAATAATAAATTTTAAAAGTTTATTTGAATCACTAGTCTTTCCTAAATATGTACTCCCTCCGTCCCATATTAAGTTACTCGTTTACTGTTGAGAACGAAAAATAAGAAGTGAATATAGGAGTATACTCCCTCCGTCCCGCCCGAAAGGGCACAAATTACCTTTTTGGGTGTCCCATTTGAAAGGGCACAATCCCAAAATGAAATGTTTTTTATTATTTCTTTATTTGTGGGACCCACTTGTCATACTCTCACAATAAATATCCACTAACTATTTTCTACCCCACTTTCTATTTCCTACATCGCCTTTCACTCACAATATTTATTTCACTATGCACTTTTTCTCTTTCCTACATCACTTTTTTTAATTCTCGTGCAAGGACACAAATGCCCTTTCGGGCGGTACGAAGGGAGTATAATGTTATTAAAGTAGGAGTTGTGAGTGGTAGGAGAGAGAAAGTGGGGTAGAGAATATTAAGTGGATAGTTATTGTGAGTATGACAAGTGGGTCCCATGAATAAAGAAGTATTAAATTTTTTTTTAGGAAAGTGTGACTTTAAAGTAAAATGCCCAAAATAACAAAATGAGTAAGGTATTATAGGACAGAGAGAGTATTTAGTTAAAGTTCGATCAAATTGAATCTAAATCATTAATCATATGAGATTAAGGATGCACTTCAGAAAGAGTAGGTTTTGGGGGAAACTAGTTTCTCCCTAACATTATAAAAAGTCTTGTTTTAAAAATCGAAACAAAGGCACGTACAATTTTTTTTTAAATAAAAAACAAGATTTTTTATAATATTTGGGAAAACTAGTTTCCCCCAAAATTTTCTGCTTCAGAAAATTCCGACGAATAAAAGAATACTTATGTGTTTACGGGAGTTTGCATTACTCCCTCCGCCTCAAAATATTTGTAATTTTAGAATTTTTCACATAAATTAAGAAATGCATTTAATGCATAGCTAATAGACTAAATTACCCTTGAAATGTTCAAATAACTCGACAAATAAATGTTTTTTCAATGATAACTATCTAATCATCAATAAGGATAATTTAAGCAAAGTGTATTAAAATTCTATGAAAAACTTAAAAAAACTGTAAGTATTTTTGGAATGAGGAAATAATAAAATATTTCTTCCATCCATAAATATCCAAATTTACTTTTTTATGCCAATTGAAAACAGAATGTGATTGACTAATTTTGTTTGCCTACAAATAATGGAACACTCACAAAGTCGAACGTTCTAACTATTGCGTGCACCTTTCCCTTTATATAGTCTTATTAATCACTATAAGGTTTGTGAAAGCTTTCAACCTTTCCCTTTTTAGTTGCGTGTGCGCGTATCCATAAAATGTAGGGTTCACAAGTTAAATTAATAAAAAAATTAAAAAATTTTAATTATTTATTATAGGAGTATATTATTAGTTACATCGATTTTTTCTTTTTTGTCTAGAAGTGGGATAAACTAGTAAGTGGGGTGCACTTAATAGTTTTTTTTTTTTAACATGTCAACACTAATTTTAGGGGGTTTACAGTCACCCTTTGGGTGTGCCTGTGTCCGCCCCTCTGCTCTTGTACTTCTCTACCCCAAAGAATAAAGTTCAAGAAAATTGCTTACTACAAGAATGTGTTTTTTATAAACAAGGGTATGAAATCAAGAAATGCATTGTGACAAATAATGTAAAATTTTACAATCCCTAACTAAAAAAGAAAAAAGAAAAAAGAATCCAATATGCAACAAATTGAAGTTCTAAATGTAACATAACATTCATCACAAGCTATGTTTATCCTTCTAGTCGTTATTCTTTCCCCAAATCCAAATCTATGGACTCCTTCCTCCTACTCCCCATTTTAAATAAACCGTATAATTTTCTAAATTCTTTCACAGTATGAATGCTTTCTTGACAAAATACACCTGAGTCTCCTATGTCTTCCGCGGTTGATCTCGTTGAACCGCTACCGGTCAATCTTGGTCCGACCTTGTTTGCAACCCGAGCATCGCTATTCGTTTGCAATGCCGTTATGATCGACTTCAAGGCTCGGGTTGGAGAGTCTCCGGTTCGAGATCATGATCTCACCAATCTCGGCCGGACTCAAACTTGCCCCGGTTTGAAATATTTCTTCGACTTGAGGGAAAAGTTTGTGCTCTTTTAGCCCCAAATGACTACTAGCAAGTGTTTTGAAAGCAGGAAAATCACACAAGGGAAACTGTATGTGAACGTCAATGCGTCCGGGTCTTAGAACCGTTGGATCAACTTGATCCTTACCGTTCACTGTGAAGACCATGACGCGTTCCTCTCCACAGCATGAGAAAATCCCATCCATGAAATTCAAAATTCCGGACAAGCTTACGGCCGTTGATTTCTCAGTCAAGTATCTGTCCAGATCTTCTATCACAATCACGGATTTGTTTGTTGTTTGTAACAGAAGCATTTTCAGATCCGAATCGCCGGACACTTTCGATAAATCCACATCGTAAACATCGTAGGAGAGGAATTTTGCCATTCCGGCAATAAAGCTCGACTTGCCGGTGCCGGAGGGACCGTACAGGAGGTAACTCCGTTTCACACTCTCCCGAGCCGGTGATAATATTGCTTCGATTTCAAAAACGACTCCAAGTCAGACTTGACCTTGTTTTTGAGTTCGGAATCGATCACCGCCGTTTCAATCGTTGCCGGATGCGTGAACTGAACAGATTTCCACCGGCCGTTCTTCTCCGGCTCATTCTCCGCGTTCATATACAGCCTCACCTCCTTTCTCCTCTGTTCAATTTCCTCAAACACAGTATGAATATGCTGAAGATAGGGCCGGAGAATCCGACGCTTGTCCTTCCTTCTCAGCCTCAAAACCAAACGATTCTTCTCGATTTTCCAGTAAACCCTAGCACTGAGAAAAGTATCTGTGAACACCTGATCGGAATCGAGAACGGGAGTAATCTCACACACCTTGTTACCGGAGTAAAGGTTAGCATAATCGGAATCTTCAACCGACGGTAAAGAATTCAAATACGTAGTAGCTTTCCGATGAAGTTGATTCTCTAGCATATTATCATTGAATCGTGGAATTTTGTAGGATTGGTACACATGACAACTATCTTCAATCACTCGCCACCATTTCTTAGCAACAAAAAGTATAGATGATTTTGACAACAATCGAAGAACAAAATAACAAACAGTAATCCCAACCAAACCTATAACAAAATTCACAATAAACATGATGAATCAATCAAGAAATTGCTACAGAAATCTCGATTGAATTGGAAAAGGTAGGTGAGTTTGTGGTTATGGAGATGGAGGGGAGTAACGGGATTATAAAAGAATACTGTTGTGGGCTATAGTTGAAATTTTAGAAGAAGACGGCCGGAGCCGGTCCGTCATCATTTACGTGTTTAATAATCGGTCAAATGAATGAGGGTGGGAATATGTGTTTGGGGAAAGTAGGCAGTGGCTGTGTATATATGACTAATTAGACTATAAATTATTGATTTAGTCCAAAATGGAGGGGATTATATTCCTTTTTGGTACACAAATAAAAAACATGTGATTTATTTATTTGAATTTTGCATGGACACAAGGGGGATCTAGTATTAGTATGTAATTGACGTGGACTCCAATTCACCTCAAAATTAAAAAAAAAATAAAAAATTTATCCGAGTCACCGACTATATGTAACTTTTTATATATATATGAAGTTATTTTTCACTGTTATTATTATTTATAATACTTTTTAAATATCAAATTTATGCGATTTCAAAATTCTGAATCCGCCAAGCACAGAGAGGACATTATATTAGGGTAAGGCAGGGTGGAGAAATTTCCTGTAATTAGTATTTGGACTGCAGAATGGAATTTTTGTTTTCAACCTTATATTCATTCTTATTGACTGGAATTTTGTTGACATTTCGGTTGGCTTGGAACTTGGAAGTAGTTGCTTTTTTTTTATTATTATTATTATTATTTGTGTAGGATGGCGAAATTTCTTGATACTAGATATAACGATTAGCGGTTTGTTAACTGTTAAATAAGAAACCCGAATTTTTCTCTAACTAGTCATTTAGAGAAGAGCAAAATATATCAAATAATCTGCTCCATTCTTGCATTATTAATTTATTTATTTGAAATAGGAGCGGATCTACAGTGATGTCTGGTGTTGCCCAGACAACCATTTTTTGGCAAAACGACATCTAAGATGAGGATGAATGGAACTTAAATGACTGTTTGGTAACTTTTGTAGAAAGTGATGTATAATGTATTCATGACCATTAGTGAGGATGAGATTTTAACTTATTTTCAAAAGATGAATCCTAGGAAACGTCAAATGTAAATGTGTTTATTTTATATAATGTTGATGTATTAAAGTCTATTATATTTATGTATGTAAACATTTTGAATTTTAGTTTCGCGCCAATTTTTTTTTTATAAAAAGCAGGCAATCCAAAATATTTTGGTGTAGATCCGCCACTTATTTGAAACACAACAAAAACATCATATATCTAAATTTGATTTTGAAAATTGTGTCAAACAGGTACAACAATAATACCCCATACACACATTAGGAAATGGAGATAAAAACAAAATGGGGGCGGAGAAGCCTGCGATGGCTTAACTAACAACTTTAACATGGATGTGCTTGTCACTTTTGCCAATCTGCATCTGTGACACAGCCTGCACTTGCTAAACCTTGTAAAACCATTGTTTATTAGGGGAAAATCCTGTATCAGTTTTTGCATTTCCTTGTTGTTATGTCTTCTTCACCTTTTCTGCAATTGTTTACGAGTCAAATAATATTTTTCTTCCTTTTTTTTTTTTTGCAAAGACACCGTATTTTCTGCTCACCAGAAATCGAAAAATTATGATCGTTCTCATTTACTCTCGTTCAAAAGCAAATTTAAAAAGATTTTCGACATTTATTTAGGGGCGAAGGAGTATTATTTTTTGTTTCAGACTAACTAAGAGTTCTACCGTTGTTAATTAACACTCTGTAGTCCACCCTTGAAATCTTGATTCATATGATGACATACTTAAGAATTTTTATGCTATATTAAATACTTTAAAACTATCTTTTCTATAGTCCCTCATAAAATCATTTGGAACTGTTGGAGTAAAAGTATATTCTCTCCATTAGTTATACATGAGTGAAAATTTATTTATTTTTTCGTCGTGAGTGTTAATTGCTCAAAATGAAAAAAAATTATACTATTCCTGCCATTCATTCTTTCTCATACTTTATTTTTATATGAGTCATTGATTTAGTGATCTAGAACAAACAAGAGGTAATCTTCAATTTAATTTAGTATTTTTTTGATATAAATATGTATATATATGAGATTTTTTTTTTTTTTTTGATACCCAGGTTCCCAGCTTCGCCGGACTAATCCTGGATCACCAGGTACCGGCCCCTCAGTATGCTGGCGGAGGTAAATCGCGGAATGTGCCCTATGCAGCCAGGGTGGCAGTACCCCTTATACTTCAGAGCCCCAAGGGAGCCCTCCTACAAGGCATTTACATCACTCTTACAACACCAATTGGCTGCTCCAGCTGCTCCTGCCGAGGCAATTACATCACTCTTACAACACCAATTGGCTGCTCCTGCCAAGATTCGAACTCCCCACACTGAGGATACAAGCCCAGCAATGCTGCTTCCTTAACTGCACGGATGTGCCCCGGGGAGCTTCAAAGGACACTGAAACCCAAGGTAGGAATTAAAGCACAGAGATTCCCCTTGAGGGGAAGGGGAATCGAACCGGTGACCTCCCCTACGAAAAGCCACCAACATACCACTGAACCAAGGCCACTTTGGTGATATTTATACATATTGAAGGTGGTCCTAAAAGGATTAATAATTTATTATATACTCCTCCGACATCAATAGAAAAAATGATAAAAATAAAAGAAAGAGTCAAAATCTAGAGCATCGATCAGTTTCTCAAGGGGGGGAGGGGGATTTAGACTTGACTACAAAAGAAATACTAGTAGAACATATTAAAAGTCCAAACCAATTATTTTCAACATGTTTTTTTTTCTTTCATATACATCAAAGTACTCTGAACTTGTCAATACATCTTAATTCATGGTAATGCCCAATCACCCATTATTGGAGTATTAGTTATCAAAAATATATATATATATATATATAAGATTAAATCTTATAAAAATCTATATTTTTTTGTAAGACTATGAAAAATGGTGTTTTTAGGGTTTTAAAATTGTCAGTCCAGCAGTAAAAATCCAAGAGAATGACTTAAAAAGACCTAATATAGTAAAATTGACAATTTTAACGTTTTAAAACTTAATTTTTCTATTATTTAGAAGAAAAAAGATTTTTTTCACTAGATTTTATGAAGAAAGAAAGAGAATTGGTTTTTTTTTTGTTATTTTGGGCTCGACGATTAGCAAAAGTTTCGTTTGGGCTGAACTTCTATTCTAATGGGCTAGTTAAATCTGAAAGTAATACAGGTGCTTGCAACTTACTGTTTCCTTCTAACTGTTCATTTTCGCTTATTCTTATAAAATGTTCCGTAAATTTCTCAGTAGATTATATTTGGGATATGTTTCTAATCATTCTTAATCTTTTTTTTTTAATGCACATATGTGTTATTTGCTGTCAAAAAATCACATTGAACTACCTAGCAGATGAGCATTTTTAAAAACTACACTACTTCTTAATTACAGAAATAATGAATGATATTAAAGGACGACACTACAATAAAAATACCCTTAAACAATGTTTTAAAAACGTTGTTATAGAAGTTTTACAACGTTTTTTGAAATGTTGTGATATCATACGTTGTAATAGGCCCCAATCTAAGACAACATTTTTTTAATGTTGTAAAAACGTTTTTAACAACGTTTTTTAAATGTTGTAATACACAATTACAACATTTTAAAGAAATGTGGTAGAAAGTTACTACAACGTTTTTATAAAACGTTGTCTTTTGTATTTTACAACATTTTCTAAAACGTTGTGAAAAGTTTTTTTTTTAATTAAATTTTGTTTTTCTGTCTTTTTCCTAATTCACATCCAACCTACGTGCTGAAATAACTCGTAAAACGTGCTGGAATAACTCGTAAAAACAATAGTCACATCAAATATAAATAAAATTAATTTCTTGTTTATTTTACAAATTAATTCCACGTACAATTCATAAAGAAACAAAATTGTAACAGTAAATCAACATCACAAATACTCCCTCCGTCCCGCTAATATCAGCACACTTTCCTTTTTGGGCGTCCCGCTAATATCCGCACACTCCCAAAAAGGAAACTTTATATTAATAAAATATTCACCCTACCCCACTCATTCTCTCTCCTACATTATTTTAATACTCACAACACCATTATAATTTATTATTCCCTCCACTCATTCTCTCTCCACTCATTCTTTTACACTCACAACACTTTATTAAAATATCATATTCCTTAATTCCCGCGCAAACAGTGTTAGTGCGGATATTAGCGGGACGGAGGGAGTATGTCATAAAGTGCTAATCAAATCAAACCTAATACAAACGCAACTATACACGGAGAAACGTCTGAATTAACTTTACAAATTATTTTCGCTTCCAAAGGACAGGTACCTTGCGCCATAGATGACCTGTGAAAATCTGAACTTTTCAAGGGTTCATGCCTTTAATTTCTTCAAAGTGTGCCAGATAACAAACCAATGTAAAATACACCAATTAGAGAACAACTTTAAACTGACCTTCCAGAATGATGACTGCCCAACAGCAAGAGTTGCTTGAAAGAGTGTGCTTGATGATTTGGTGCAACGATTTTCATGTCACAACAAGTAGAGAGCTTTTACCTTGAATTTGTACCAGAACCTTCACACTGGCCAGCCATGGCACTGAAGGGAGTAGGTGAAGTAGAGAGATGTTCCATCTACTTGACCAGCAACTTCACCTAATATCATAAGACATGTCCGTTCAATGTTTATCAAACGAATTACAGGTATAACGTTAGTAACAAGAGAACAGAACAACAAGATAAACAAAACATGTCAGAGAATAAAAGAAATAACTCATGTTTGTTTACATTTGAATTGAAATAAATAAGGGTAATACTAGTTTATGATTTTAGATTCGATCAGCTATATATCAGGTTTTTGGGTAATCAAACATCAAAATCTGCAGCCAAACTGTAGATATAGTTGCATTTGAATATCAATTAAGAGGAAAACAACATCAAAATCAATTAATCAAAACCATTTCTGCTTAAGGGCAAGAGCTATGCTACAAGGACCCAGTTTTGAAAGACAGGCAGTGGAGTGCTTACATTGATCGGTCTCCTGGTTCCTCCAGCTACTCAAAGGTTCTTGTTCCATTTTACCCCTATCCCTTGTGTAAAATCTTAACTTACTTTAGTCTGTCATCTATCTATTACTGCGTACCAAAGAGGTTTGATCAAATATCAATGTCCACCCTTTTCCTTCACATTTTTTATTTTTCAATTATAACTACAAAAAAATGACATTTGAATAGGCCAAACCTCGGGGTGGGCAGTGGAACTAACCCGTTTCCTTTATGACTGTAGTTTATCTTCTAAAAGTAATTAGCTCCAATTATTACAGTCCCAAACTCAATAAACAAAACGTGATGAGGATTACCTATGATAATATATAATGTACATGAAAGATATTGATGTAAAGGGCGGGAATAGAAATACGTGTACTATATTCATGAGGTTGCAGCTGTTTTGCTCTGGCCTTTTCAACCAACTCTTTCAACTTTCTCGACAATGTATGTATATCAACCTAAACCAATCATAAAGAAACACTTATATTCAGCATAGTTATGAAACCCAAGTACGAGTGATTTTTTCAACAATTTCAGACCAAAACCAACCTTATCAGCATCCTGAAGCACTAGAGTAATCAACCCACCATCTATGGCTACTGCAACAGCAATGTTGATACTGATGTTGTAAGTAAAGATCTTTCCATCTCTACAACTTGAATTCACCACATGGTATTGAGTCAATGCAAGCGATGTGGCCTTTGCTAGCAATGCTGTCATAGTCACTCCCTTCGACTTAATCTACAGTGCAAATAAATCAAAAACACATAAGTGAAATAAAGTAAACAGAAAATCTTATTCCCCCCGTCCCAAAATGAATGCCCTTTTCATATTTAAGGGACACTTTTAAAAGCTTGACTTTTAATAGTACAAATTCATAAATATTCTTGCTTATCCACTTTCAAACTTTTAGTTTTACAAGTATAAAATGAAATATGAAAAACAAGATGGTAAACAATCATTTATGGACACATTTTGGGACAAAAAGGTCATTCTTTTTGGAACAAAGATAGTAATTAGCATTTCAAATGACAATCATATTCCACATCATCTACATTGCCCTTAAGCAGAAAGGGTAAACTCCATCAATTAACCTAATTTTTCCTCGCTAATTTCATTTAGTCTCTCGAGATAAGAGCATTTTTCAAATGATTCAAATGCAACTATATCTACAATTAAGAGGAAAACAACATCAAAATCAACTATATCAGATTCGGTAAGCTATATATCAGTAATTTTTGACAGGATATATTAGAGAAACTAGAATACCAATTAAGAGGAAAACAACATCAAAATCAATTAACCGAAACCATATCTCAAAACCCATAAAATCTAATTTCAAGTCGAGGAGACAAAAATTAAAACCCTAAATTAAAACTCTAAATTTGAAATTGAAACTAAATCCTAAAATTAGGGATGGGTAGATGCGATTACTAACCTCGTTAATGGCAGAAAGTAAATTAATTGGCTTCTACTCCAAATTCACCCACGCTTGTTGTTGCACCACCGGGTCCACGACGGAGACAGCGACGCAGTAAGAACGACGAAGGCAAAAGAGCGATGGGTAGTCTGTACTCGCTCAAACCATTGACCCCATTAAATCGACGAGCGATGAAGGCAAAATAATGATGGGTAGTCCGGCTGCACCTCTCGCGACCTTGATGATGGAGTCGAGTTGTTAGAGAGAGAGAGGGAAAGAGGATGAATGCGTTTACAAAGAGAAAGGGGAAAAAGAGGGCTCAAAAATCTTTTGATTTTTAATTTTTTTTCAATTATATTTAAATCCTATTACAATGTTTCATTACAAAACGTTCATAACAATCACAACGTTTTACCTTTAAACGTGGTTAATGGGTACAACGTTTTAGTAAAAAACGTTGTATTCAAGTCATTTAACAACGTTTATTTTAAAACGTTGTCAAACACCAATTACCACAACGTTTTTCATTAAAATGTTGTCTTAGGCTGTTCAACAACAACGTTTCTCAAAAAAACGTTGTGCTTAAAACGTGTTGTGAATAAGCAATACAAATTCAATGTACATGATAGTTTGAAGACCAATAATTGGTATTAAATGGTGTTTGTTTGGATCAAATATCGTCTAGAGGGGGGAGAGGAATTTAGGCAACAAGGAGACGACTGGAACGTTATTTTATCATATTATTGATACTACAATGACAAGTTTGGCCATCAGAGAATTGAACAATAATTAATTAACATCCTGTCATACTTAAAAGAAATATTCTTCAACTCAAAATTAATACTCCCTCCATCCACCCGGAAAATACACAAAGTTGGTATTTTACGAGAATTAAGAAAAATGTATAGTGGAAGAAGTGTTGTAAATATGAAAAATAAAGTAGGAGAGAGAAAGTGGGCTGGGATATAATAAGTTTATTATTGTGAGTATGACAAGTAGGTCACATGAATAAAGAAATATTAAAAGGTTTCAATTTTGGGTGTGTGCATTTTTGAATGAAACACCAAAAATGAAAATTTGTACCTTTTTAGATGAGACGAATAAAGTATGCATCTAAAAATTTTTAAGTCTATTATTGATCAAATGTAAAAATAGGGTCCATAATTAACTATATATTGCTTCAACAAATCTCATTGAGTAATGTTTCCTCTCAAGCAAAGGTATTGTGGTCAGCTGCAGAAAATGATTTGTATTGAGATTTATTTTTTTTACTTATGAATAATAATTTAAATTTATTTGACATATACTCATATACGTTTGACCCATTTTATAACAAATTAATATGGGATGTTAATTAATGCTAAATCAGATGACAATATTTCTATCCTTACCCAGTTGCAACCCTCCCCTGAAAAAATCTTTCTAATACTCTGTTCGTCCCAAAATATTTGTAATTTTAGTAGTGATTTTTTGTCCCAAAAAAATTTATTTTAAAGTTTTTCATACAACTTTGACACATTTTATCCAAATTACCCTTATTTATTTACGATTAGATACTTGTCAATTGTCATCGTAAAAACATTTAATTATCTAGGTACTTGAAATAATCAAAAGGTAATTTAGTCTATTTGATATTCCTTCCGTCCCACTCGAAAAGGCACAAAGTTGGCATTGCACGGGAATTAAGGAGAGTGTATAATTGAGTAAATGTTGTGAGTATAAAAATTGATGTATGAGAGAGAAAGTGGGGTAAAAAATAATTAGTAGATAGTTATTGTGAGTATGACAAGTGGGTCCTACGAATAATTTTTTTTTAAAAAGTTTCCATTTTGGAGTGTGCCTTTTTAAATGAGACACCCAAAATGAAAATTTGTGCCTTTTCGAGTGGGACGGAGAGAATATGCATTAATTGTTTTTCTTAATAATATACTCCCTCCGTCCCCATAAAAGCTTCACCAATTACCCAAAAGGGCGTCCCGTTAGAAGCTTCACCTTTCCTTTTTTGGACATAAAATATTATTATTTCCTCCACTCATTCTCTCTCCTACATTATTTTAATACTCACAACACCATTATAATTTATTATTCCTCCACTAATTCTCTCCTATTTTCAAATTACACTCACAATTTTTTTTCCCTCCCATTACCATAATTCCCGTGCCCAAGGAAAATGGTGAAGCAATTGGTGGGACGGAGGGAGTATGTAACACAAAAAAATTACAAGTATTTTGAGAGGAGGGAGTAACATATTTCCTTTGTTTACTAGTAATAGCTTCATTTAATTTCATTTGACTATTTAATATATTCTAACTTATTTTTATTTCCATCACTAATTAGGTTTAATTATAATTCAATTAGTTTCTCTTCTTTCTTGGTTGACTGATTCTCATTCAATTTTTTGCAATTTAGAAAGTCCAAAAATATTTATCTTACAATTATAAAAATTAAAATTATCTTTTTTGTAGTACAAATGAAAACATTTTACGGGACATAAGGAATATATAAAAAGTTAGTGGTCTAACAATAGTTAGATCGGCCTTTGTTTCAAGGATCATGTACTCTAGAAGGATCATGTACTCTAGAACCCATGAGCGACATAACAAATCTATAAAAACTTGAGCGAGATGCAAAATTTCAAAGAAATTAACGTTTACACATTACCCTTTGCTCGTCACTCTTATACCAAAAGGTATAAAATTGAAATTACTCTTATTTATATATGGGTATAAAAGTATATATTATTTTTTTTTTGAAAATTTTCACCTTTTCTTAAAAATAATAAAAATGTCTCATATTTTATTAATCAATCCGCTCCTATACCCAAAGATATAAGACTAAAATTACTCTTATACCTAGATTTTGGGTTTTTAAGGAATTTTGATTTGAACCTCTATTTAAATGTGAATTTTGGATCTCGTCTGATCTTTTATAAAAAATGATTTGGTGGCGAGGGGGACTCATGAAATTATTCTGTGTTAGACTTTTAGAGCTTTCATAGTTACAGGAGACATGTTGTATGTTGAGATCAGGCTCCATTTAGGACTGGTTGTCCCCCTCTGTTTATATTATTTTGGTTTACAATAAAATATTCAGGGTTACGTCCCTGATTATTAAAAAAAAAAAAAAAAACTGAACTAGTGAACCCGGATCCGAATTCCAGCCATTCCAGCACAGATAAGGAGATGTTTGCTGTAGCAAGCAGCAGCCAGCAAGCTGTTGCCTGTGTGCATGGTCATTGATGCATAAAGGACTCTTAGCTAACCCCTTGCAATAATTAAATGCATCTTTTATTATCATATCCATACTGAGCTGGCCTTGCAATTCGAAACTTCATGCGATTTTCATTCATAAAAAAAAAAAACTTATCGATAACGGGCTGCAAATCAAGAGAGGAGAAATAGATGAAAGCACATATTAATACATGGCTATACGAGTATACATATTACATGCACATTCAAAAATGGCAAAATTTGGTACACAACTTAATCTGGCAGCTATTTTTGAGTATCCCTAGCTACATATCTCTTGTAGTTGGCACAAAGGAGTGTGAAGATGAAAGTTGTTTGGACTTGATATTTTAAAATTTGAGGGGGGGGGGTGAGATTTTAAGGGTCTTGGTCCTCTTGGACGTCAGGTCGAATATTCAAAATTTGGGACACCATAAGCTTAGAAAGCTCGCTGATAGCTGCTTGGACTTGATACTCATCTCCTTCCCGATCTCTTGACCACCCCATAGTTGATTGTGAGCTCAAACCGCTGTATTCACTTGCGGCTACCCTTGTCTTTTTTGATGTCACAGCAACTTTCTCTAGATCATTTTGGGACAGAGGTCTTGGACTCTGAACACAAGAAAATGATTCAAAGAACAAATAATACGGAGTAGACCAATAAGTTTATGTCACATGGCCAAAAGAGCAATTTTCTAACCCTCGAAAGAGGAGAGGGGGGAGGGCCAGGGCCGGTCCGATCAAATTGGAGGCCCTAAGCAAATTGTTTTGGTGGGGCCCTTATTTTTTTAGTCACAGCCCAAAACACATTAATTTCAAAATATTTTATCTTAAACAACGAATTTTTTATGCAGTAAATCAAATTAATGAAGCAAGCAAAACACACATTAAAGGGCAAACCCCGGTGCGCCAAGCGCTCCCCGCCTTGCGGGGGTTGGGAGAGGGAACCATTTGCTAGAGCCTTCCCCTGACAATTGCCAAGAGGCTGTTCGCCAAGGTTCGAACCCGTGACCTTATGGTGACCTTATGAAGTATAAATTGAATCATAATAATAGTAACGGTATTTAAGGTCTTTCTTTAAAAAATAACATTATTTAAGGTCTTTTGCAATTAAATGGATTGACTTGCAAAGAATTCAATAATATATGTGTTGTGCAATCGCAGCGGAAGCAAGAACACAAAACTCAAGAACACACACAAGCAATTAATCGGGAAATCGAAGAATAAAGAGAAGAGATTAATTTTGGGGTTTTGAAGCCTCCGTTTTTCTGTATATTATTATCTCAAAGTCTGTCTCTCTTACTAGGTTACAAGGTAAATATTTATATACTCCTACAAACCTAGCCCTACTTGGATAATAACAACGACAGAAACCCACGGCCCATAAACCCCCCAGCTTGAGGCGCACGCCTCAAGCCCAATCATGCGCCCGCCCGCGGCGTTGAATGCCAGGACCAACCTTCTGCCGCTGAGGCGGCCGCACCAAACACTCCCAGGCGTCCGCATCAAACCAAAGATTTCCAAGGCCAAATCCGGTCCTCCAGGCGCCCGCCAGAGCCTAGGTGAGGCGCACGCCTCAACCCCCTTTGCAGAATCGAGCCACAATCCTACAATCTCCACCTTGGCGAGTATTCACCCAACCCAACAGAAGATACAAGGAACCAGCTCGAACCTCCCCATCTCTAACAACTCGAGATGTGCAACCATAGTTGTCAGAGGCGCGAGGCGCCAAAAAGGCGATAGGTCCAAATTTGAGGCGAGAGGCGAGGCGCTAAAAAGGCGCCAAAAAGGCGCTCACGGAAAAAAAATTAAGGAAAAATACATAAAATACATATAACTTAACAAATATCAACAAAACATGTTATAAGTGAGCATAATACATGAAACTAAGTTCTAACATAATATCAATAACACAAATTATGCATTCATAGTTGAAATTCCAATGCATTAGATGAACTTAACTAAAAATTCAAACAAGAAAATAAATAGTTATCAAAGCAAATGAAAACAACGTCGTGAAAATCAAAAGAGAACTAAAGTCATGGAATGTAATAAGCAACAACTAAGAACAAGCTAACAATCATCATCATATTGAGGCTCATCATCATCCTCATCATCCACATTCACGGGATTATCACTCGCCTCAAGTTCTTCTTCATCCTCCTCTTGACCACTTTCATCAATTTCATCATCTTCATCTACAAGATTGAATGGTCCTTGGGGCATTACGTGCTCCAACTTGCGTGGGTCCCCGTCCTTTGCCTTGAACTACTAGCACCTCCACGTCCAACAATTGGCACGTAAATTCGACCGCCACCTCGACCGCGGCCTCCACCTCCACCTCCGCCTCCACCGACATGTCCGGTCCGTCTCGTGTAATAAAGCGGATCTTCAGCCCCACTAGCTCTACTAATTTGCTCCCACCGAGACCATCATCAAACATGTCATCATCTTCAACCACTTCATCATCTTCACCGACAAACCACTCGTCGTCATCATCAATATCGTGCAAGGAGATAGGATCAATCGTATCTCGAAGATTGTATCTTCGTCTCAAGGCTCTATTATACTTCACGAAAACCAAATCATTTAATCGAACTTGAGTCAATCTATTCCTTTTCTTGCTATGAACCTGTCAATATCAATTTAAATATTACTTAATAAGCGCAAATTTCCAAATACAATTTCTAGTATTAACTAATTACTAATGACTATTTAGTACTTACGTGCTCGAAAAACTCCAATTTCTCTCGCATCCTGGATGCGCTACAAGTGAGGCTAAGAACCTTGATGGCAAATTTCGTAAATCGGGAGTCCCTTTACCATAAGACCTCCACCACTCGCCTATTGAAAGTATTTATTCTCATTAGACACTATTTCACATTAAATATATAAAATTATCAATGTGTAATTATAGTTAAACTATTAAAGTACCGGTGACATTTTATCTCTTTGTCTTACGTACCATTGGCATCCCAAAATGGCGATCTCGCATTCCTATAAGCACTCAACTCCATGTTGATTTTATCTTGTATGTCGGCCCTGTACTAATCTTTCAATACATTTGAGGAGCCCTTCGTAACCTCCACATCATTCTCGATGTCCGGATTTGTGTAGTAAAATTCGGGGTTCAAGTAGTAACCTCGTCGCGTGTAAAGGCCTGAAGTTGATCCTCCCACCTCCGATCAATGATTTGATAATAAGCCATGTATCTCTCTCAACGTTATCAAAAATTTTCGCAATCAACTCTTTTGCTCTATCCATAGCCTCGTAGAGATATCCCGTACGGCAGTTTTTTCTCACCATCAACAAGTCGTAGAACCTTGACAAGAGGACTCGCAACCTTCAAAGCATCCGTCGCTCCCGTCCAAAATCTAAAATCCATAACAATCTTTGCCGCACGTTTACCTTTTTCCTCCTTCGCCCATTTCACGGTATTCCAAGCATCCGAGGTGAACATTGCCCTCAAGTTTTTCTTTAGTAATTTAATCCTTGAAAGAGTAAGGAAAGCCGTGGCAAACCGAGTTGTCATGCGGGTCTTACAAGCTCAAGCTTAGTGAATTTCCTCATCATATTCACTGCCCTGGCGACTATAGATGTAGCTGTTCAACTTGACAGCCTCTTTTAAACACCGACTTGATACTTGGTATTTCAAACAAATCTTCCAAAATCAAGTCCAAGCAATGGGCGACACGGTGTCCAATATAAATGAGGATATTTTGCCTCCAACATCGACCCTATGAAAGAAAGGAAATAATAAATTAATAATCACTTTTAACAAGACTACAAGAGTATCAATAATTCAATATTCGCTAAAGAAGTGATTCTTACCCGCCAACTTCATATTCGAAGCATTATCCGTAATAACTTGAACAACATTTTCAGCCCAATTTTCTCCACAAAATTACTAATTAGTTCACACATCTTCTCTCCGTCTTGGCATAATCGAAGCATCAACCGACTCCACAAACATACTTCCTTTCGGGGACAATTGACAAGGAAATTCACCAATGTCCGTTCCTCTGTTTTTCCACTCCATCCAACATAATGGAACAACCATGTTGATTCCATTCTTTTGTGTGGTCTTCCATAGATTTGTTAACCTCATCCACCTCTTTCTTGAGAAAAGGAACTCTCGCCTACGGTAGCTTGGACCTTTCATACCCGGACCATGCTTTGCACCGCATCGATCATCTCTTGAAAACTATCCTACTTCACAAAGATTAAAAGCAATTCCGCATCATACATCCATCTACAAATAGCCGAACATGCTCGAGTCCTCAACTCTTTCAATGCCTCCTCATTTTGACCTTTTTGTTGTCTAATGTTTTTGCGGTTTGTTTCCCGGTGCGATTAACAAATAAATCCATCGCCCTTTATTGCTTGACTTTGTCGCCCTTGATGCGACCTCTTCACTTTCATTTTCATCCCCAATTTCGTTGTGTTCATTATCATTTTGAGCACGGAATTCTCTCTTTAGAATTGATTGCTCTTTCGTTCTTTTTTTCACCCCCATGAAATAGTTTATTTCATCCTTCACCTCCGCCGGCACTCGATCACAACGGATTACATTTTTAAATCCTCCAACAATGTGTTGTTTCGCCCTACAAATACCTCCCGAGAATTTTTTATCACAAAAAATACAAGTTGTGGAATTGGTGTTTTGGGATCTTCCAATTTTACGTACTTCCAAGCTGGATCCTTTCGACCACCACTACTACTTGAGGGGGCTGACATTTCTAAGAATTAAGAAAGAACACAAATAATGAGAGAAAAGTCGAAGCCTGATGAACAGGCTGAAGAAAAGAGAGATCAAGAAAAGAAAAAGAGAAAATGTAAAATCGAACAATAAAGAAAAGAGAGAAGAGTTTACTTGGTCTCCGATGAAGAAGACGAAGTCGAAGCCTGAAGAAGACGACGTCGAAGTCGAAGTCGAAGCCTGATGAAGAAGACGACGTCGCAACTCGCGTCGCTACCTAGGGCTCGTCGTTGCGTCGATTGCTGCTCAATCCTTGCGTCGATTTGGACCGAATGAAGTTTTGGGTTAATTTAGGGTTTATTTTGTATTTATACTAAAATTAAACTACGTCGTTTTACACTTGGACCGGTAAAAAAAAATTAAAAAAAAAAAATGAGCGCCTTATTGGAATTTTTAGCGCCTCTCGCCTAAACAAAAGGCGCCAAAGGCGGCGACTTTCCCACGCCTCCTGCACATCGCCTCGCCCAGCCTCCTTGAGTCGCCAATGCCTCGCCTCGCCTCGCCTCGCTGAGGCGCCAAAGGCGCGCTTAACTTTTAGCATGTGTCTGCAACAAATCCAAGCAATGCTTGAACTTGTCGCAGTAACTTGCGTCGACATATCCGCAGCATTCTCCGTAGTGTGAACCTTCTCTAGCACCACCTCACCCATATCGATCAACTCCCGAATCTTGTGAAACCGAACATCAATGTGCTTCGACCGTTGATGATAAACGTGATTCTTTGCTAGAAATATCGCGCTTTGACTGTCACAAAGCAACTTCACTCCACCTTGCTCGATGCCCAACTCGTTGACCAAACCCCGAAGCCATAAGGCCTCCTTTGCAGCTTCAACCGCTGCCATATACTCCGCTTCCGTTGTAGACAAAGTAATGATAGATTGGATCATAGATCTCCAACATATGGGTCCACCACCAAGAGTAAATGCATAACCCGTAGTCGACCTCCTCCGATCCAAGTCACCCGCATAATCGTAATCAACATACCCCACAAATGTAAAAGCTCCTCACTCTTACTCTCCAAACATGATGCCATAATCCATAGTGCCTTTCAAATATCGAGAATCCACTTGGCCGCTTCCCAATGCCGTTTGCCGGATTCGCCATATACTTGCTAACCACACTAATAGCTTGCGCCCAAATTCGGCCTCGTCGCAAACCATAAGATACATGTAGACATCCCATCAAGGCCAGATAGGGAACCTTTGACATCCTCGAATTTCTTCGGTCGAACTCGGGAATCGTAGGCGAGATAAACAAAAATGACTCGCCAATGGTGTCTTCACGGGTTTTGCATCCCGCATATTGAACCTCTCCAACACCTTCTCCACATATCCGGCAGAGACGGCCACAATCTCCTAGATTTTCGTCTCGGCGAATCTCCATCCCAAGAATCTTCTTGGCTTCCCCCAAATCCTTCATGTCAAACTCTCTACTCAACAAGGCCTTCAACCGGACACCTCGTTCTTACTCCTACCCGCGATAAGCATATCATCCACATACGCAATGAGAAAAATACAAGAACCATCATCAAGGCTCTCACATAAACGCAAAGAATCATACTCACAACGCTTGTAGCCAATGCGAACCATGTAGAGTCAAACCTCGTATACCACCGCCTCGGAGGCGCCGGCCCATAAAGTGACTTCTTCAATCTACAAACCAACCGCTCTGCCGGTTTCGTGAACCTACGTGGTTGCTCCATGAAAATCTGCTCATCCAACTCACCGTGTAGAAACGCAGTTTTCACATCCATCGCCTCCAACACCAAATCATAGTGCGCTACAAGACCCAACACAATCCGAATGGAAGTATGTCTCACAACAGCGAAAAAATCTCATTATAATCCACCCCTCTCGCCGCGAATACCCCTTTGCTACCAAACGAGCCTTGAACTTTTCCCCCTTCTTTTTAAATCTTGCCTCCTTGCGCTTGAAGATCCACTTGCAACCAATAGCACGCTTCCGCTTTAGAAGCTCCACCAAATCCCACGTATCATTCTTGTACAATGACTCCATCTCCTCCGCCATGCATTACCCACTTGTCCTTTTCCTGATTTGTTTATAGCCTCCTTAAAAGTACTCGGGTCTCCACTACTAAGAACAAGAACATATGAAGTCGTGTCTTCAATCCATACTCTGACCAGGTGGCTTGATTACTCTCTTAGGTCTCCCAACCGAAGTACTAGCCACTTCTTGTGTAGGTTCCTCGACTCTAAGAGTGAGATCCGCATCGTATTATCCTCACGTAGCTCCACCTCAATAACTTGCTTCTCGCCCTCCTTGCTTTCGGCACCTTCTCCTTATTATCATAGTACACTTCAACATAGCCTTTTCATCAAAGACTACATCCCTACTAATCACCACCTTGCTGACTTGGGATCCCAAAGCTTGTATCCTTTCACACTTTGCTTTCATACCCGAGAAAGACACAAGCTGTTTTGACTTTGGGTCAAGCTTCGACCGCTCTTCACCAGAATATGCACATGGGATGGACACCCAAACACCCTGGATATCGGTGAAGTCTACCTCATTACCCGTCCATACCTCCTCCATGAGCACATTATCCAAAGAGACTCTAGTGATACTGTTAATCAAGAAACATGCCATACTCACCGCATCGGCCCAAAAGTTCTTTGCTAACCCCGCATCAATCGTAGACACCTAGCCCTTTCCATGATAGTTACGTTTCATCCTCTCGCCCACACCATTTCTTGTGGTGTCTTGCGAACCGCGTAATGCCTCTTGATCCCACGCCTCTGAGAACTTCTTGAACTCGCTATTCGTGTACTCTGTCCCATTATCACTCCTCAAACACTTGATTTTCCGCCCCGTTTGGTTTTCCACTTGAGCTTTCCACACTCAACTTCTCAAAAGTCTCGACTTACGCCTCATGAAGTAGACCCAAACCTTCTTCGAAAAATCATCAATGAAAGTCACGAAGTAATAATGTCCTCCTCTAGATTACGTTACTGACCGGCCCCCACACATCTGAATGAACGTAATCAAGAATGCCCTTTGTTGTATGCTTACCCGTCTTCAACCGCACCTTATTCGCTTTCCAAGAACACAATACTTGCAAAACTCAAGTTTACAAGTCTTCACACCCTTCAACAACTTACGTTTATGAAGTTCCCGCATTCCCTTTCACCCCATGTGACCAAGCCTCATATGCCGTAGAAGGGCACGTATCGACCTCCGACTCAACAGATGTGACTCCACCTACAAGCGTGCTTCCGAGCAACCTGTAAATGTTCTTGGAGCCTTTCTCACCCTTCATCACAACCATAGCACCCTTAACAACTTTCAGTACTCCACCTTGAGCCTTATAGTTCATACCATTAGCATCCAAGGTACCCAATGAAATCGTATTTTTAGAGACCTCCTAACATGTCTAACATCACACAACGTTCTAACTACACCATCATACATCTTAATTCTTATAGTTCCTATGCCGGCAATTTTACATGTAGCACCATTACCCATAGTAACTATACCATAATTAATCGACTGTAGGTATCGAACCAATCACGATTCGCCGTCACATGAAACGAACATGCTGAATCTGTAATCCAACCATCTGTCGGGTGCTCCACGGTGATGAAGTCGTGAGCATATCTCCATCCACATCCTCTGAGCAATCTTCAACCACATTGACTGACTTTGAAGATCCTTCCTTGCCTTTACCGTTCCCCTTCTGCGGACAATTTTGCCTCTTGTGCCCCTTCTCCCCACACTTGAAACAATTCCCCTTGTACTTCTTCCTTGACTGCGAACGAGAATTCTGCCTCTGCTGCGAGTTATCCCGGGACTAGGTTCTCCCACGTTCCTGATTTTCCTTCACAAATAACCCCTCACCCGCGGAGTTCATCAACGGACTTGTTCCGTTTATGAAAAGCTAGAAGAGCTTCGTGACCTGGTTGCAACTCCACGGTATCCTTCCCCCAAGTCAACGTAGTAACAAGATTTTCGTATGTCGAAGAGGCTCAAGAACGACCCAAGCAAAGATCAACGCCTTGTCCTCTTCCTCGAACGTTACCTCCACCCTAACCAAATCATTGAGTATTTGGTTAAACGTGTGGATATGAGCCTCAAGATCCGAACCCTCTGCCATCTTAAGCCCATACAACCTTTGCTTGAGATGCAACTTGTTCGACAGCGATTTTGACATATACCGGCCCTCCAAAATCTCCCAAACCTTCGTCGGTGATTCCTCATCGATCACGTGATACACCACCTCATCCGCAAGGCACTGCCGTATTGAAGAAACAGCCCGCTCTTGCAACTCCTTCCATGGACCATCTTCGATATCATCGGGTTTAGTCGAATGTCGAAGAACCTTTCCCAAGCCTGCTTGAACCAAGAAATCCTTCACCCTCCGTTGCCACAACGCAAAGTTTCCATGACCATCAAACTTTTGAACGTCGGACTTCACGGTGATAGAATTTCCCCCGGACATCGCAACCGTGCTCTGATACCAGTTGTTGTGCAATCGCAGCGGAAGCAAGAACACAAAACTCAAGAACACACACAAGCAATTAATCGGGAAATCGAAGAATAAAGAGAAGAGATTAATTTTGGGGTTTTGAAGCCTCCGTTTTTCTGTATATTATTATCTCAAAGTCTGTCTCTCTTACTAGGTTACAAGGTAAATATTTATATACTCCTACAAACCTAGCCCTACTTGGATAATAACAACGACAGAAACCCACGACCCATAAACCCCCCAGCTTGAGGCGCACGCCTCAAGCCCAATCATGCGCCCGCCTGGCGTTGTGCAATGCCAGGACCAACCTTCTGCCGCTGAGGCGGCCGCACCAAACACTCCCAGGCGTCCGCATCAAACCAAAGATTTCCAAGGCCAAATCCGGTCCTCCAGGCGCCCGCCAGAGCCTAGGTGAGGCGCACGCCTCAAACCCCTTTGCAGAATCGAGCCACAATCCTACAATATGTATTACCAACCCCGTCTCACACTAAAAGTTCTACTTTTTTTAACAAGGTAATTTGAGCAATAATTTTAAGTTAATTTAATTATCCTAATGAAAATTTTTAAACTTGTTATTGATACACCAGTTTTTAAATATTCATTAGGATAATTAAATTAGCCTAAAATTATTGCTCAAAATACATTCGTGTTAATATTAAAAAAGATAGGACTCTTAGCCTAGGACGGCTTAGGACGGAGGGAGTAAATTTTTAGCTATAATTGCAAATGATTCATATAAAAGTTGAAGTAATATTTAAAAATTATAAAAAGAGAGAAATGCTTGAAGAAGAAAACCCAAACGAAAATTTCAAAAAAAAATGTTGCAAGGATGCACAAAAAGTATATAAATGAACTAGCATTAAAAATTGTTGTAAGAAGGAAACTTAAATAAAAGTAGAAAAAATGAACTAGAAGGAAAACCGAAAATAAAGAGTGGGGGGAAAATAAGTGTAAGGAGGGATCGAACACTTACGCTGCCAAGGTGGAAAACAAACATCTAAGTATCCTAAGGCCATTCCCTGACAACTGAACCAGTACGAATTTTGCGAAACATGAGAGATAAAAAATACTATATACTCCCTCCGTCCCGTCCGACTTAGGACGTTTTGCCATTTTGGGCGTCCCACCCGATTTAGGACGGCCCAAAATGAAAAGTTTATATTACTTTTATATTAAATGGGACCCACTTGTCATACTCACAACAATAATCCCATCACTATTTATCCCACTCATTCTCTCTCCTATTTAATTTTTCACACTCACAACACATCCTCCACTCATTCTCTCTCCTAATATTATAATAGTATTCCTTAATCTCCGTGTCGAGAGTGAATGTCCTAAGTCGAACGGGACGGAGGGAGTATTAAAAAGTTAGAAATTTGGGGCCTCAAAAATAGCTAAAATTTTGGGGGCACGAAAGCGGTTGCTTCACGGACTTATCCTATGGGCCGGCCCTGGGGGGTGGGGGATATCAGGGAAGTAAAATGCAGAACTGAGAAAATATGCGGCCAACTCTAACAAAGAACTTAATATTCTGTAAAAAGTAAGAATAATAATCAAGCTATACTACTGACTGCCTAAATGACGTTAAATCTTTTAAATGCTTTATACTCCGTATTACGAAAATATGCATTTGTCCGATTTCGGAAAGCACTCTGAATGCAGGAATGACAGCTAATATCTACAAGCTCCGTCCCGGAAAGATAGTCTCATTTTATTTTTTGGTGGTCAACTTGATTGAAGTTTGACCAAAGATTTATGTCAATTTATTTATCCTAATGATAAAAATTGTTATTGATAGTGTTTACATCAATAACAATTTTGGAATTTCATTGAGATAATTAAAATTTTCATAATTTAGTCGAAATTCAATCAACTACCAAAAATAATATGAGACTATCTTTCTGGAACTGAGAGAATATTTAACAAGCCTCAATAAAACGTAATGAGAACATAAATTCAATGAGGAAGAAAGATAGGGATACTGACATGAGATGGCTTCCCGGCCTTCTCGTCATTAAGTAGGTCCCTAATTGGAAAATAGGCTGCTTGTTTACAGAGCTCAAGAAGATCTGACCCAGTGCATCCTTCACATAATGCGGCTATACGGTCAAAATCGATGTCCCCTTCTACCCTTTCTCCCTTCAATATCACCTTCAAAATCTCAGCTCTCTCCTTTCGATCAGGTACCCCAATCTCAAATGCCTGTGGGAGACGTCGAAGTATTGCTTCATCAAGCTCTGATGGACGATTGGTTGCAGCAAGAACCATCACTCGCGCATTCTCTACAGAAACAATTATATATCATGTTACCCAGAAATCGTTTTACTAATTATATCTAGAAAAATACACAAATATCATGTCCAAAATTCAAAATTAAAGAACACATCAACCTATGCGGATTAACATTAGGGACACCCTCCTATTAAAAAAAACATTAGGGGAACCACCCTGAACTTATAAAATTTGTCCCTTCAGTGTCAAATTTGTAAAAATTGGTAAATAACCCTCCCACCCAAAAAAAAAACATTAGGGCCGGAACCTCCCCTTGACTCTCATAAGGGTAAACGGACTATATTGCATCAAAGAAATAGAATGTACAGTACAGGCGATGATAGCAACGCAGCTTAAAGAGTAAACAGCTTACGATCTGTAGTGAAGCCATCCCATAGGGCCATAAACTCCGTCTTCATATTTGTTAAAGCTTCATGGTCTGTTGTACGGCGCTGGCCCAAAAAGCTATCCACCTCATCAATAAATATAATAGCAGGCTGAAGTTTATAGGCCAAGCTAAAAACAGCAGACACTGCAAAAGTAAACAACCTCGAAATTCAGGATCTGAAAGATCAGATTTTGGAAGCAACAGACTTCATCAATATCATCTCACGCAGACACAGAAGTTTGAAAACTAACTTAGGATTTAGCCTACAAGGAGAAGGGGATTAGGAAAGAACTCCAGTTGCAGCATTAACTGAAAAAAAAAAAAAAAAAAAACACTAAACAAAAATAACAAGAAGTGAGTTCAGTGGACTCTTGGACTCTTTTGGATCCCTCTCCCTATTTTACACCTAACACTATCATGTTTTACCCCTTCATAACAATCATTTCACTAACTTCTTCATCCAAAATTTATTTTTTTTTCCCTAAAAGTGAAACTTTAACTAACAAATGTACAAAAATAATGATAGTAACAATCAATATTTCAGATCTTGAATCGTGTAAAAATATGTAATTGTATACTTGCACAAAAATAGTCTGTCATGGTTGCTTTGATTAACTAAAGAAGTAAGAAACTGTGACCACACAATAACAAGGTAGTTTGGGAAGGTCATGGCAACTTTTCCTTAGTTTGAGCAACAAGAAAAATGTACCTCTTCAACTGAGACAACAAGAGTATTAGAAAAAACTGGACTGGACCAAATATAATTGAATTCAACAATCCTATCAACAAGTTTTAACACATAAGTAACAAGAATAAGGACCTTCAGAGTTCAGACCCGAGAAAACAGGAAGAGAATAAAGCATATAATCAACTCACCAAGTTTTTGTGCATCTCCAAACCATTTGCTCATCAGGTCTGATATCCTCACATTGATGAAAACAGCTCCTGACTCTTTGGCAATAGCTTTAGCAAGCATCGTCTTCCCTGTGCCAGGTGGTCCATATAGTAAGACGCCTTTCTGGGGACCAAGGAGTTTCCCATGAGAAAAGAGGTCAGGTCTACGTAGCGGTAGAATCACCAATTCGTACAATGCTTGCTTGATGGTTTCCAATCCTCCAATTGAATCAAATTCCACATCGATGTGATCGGGATTTATCACGTTGCAGGCTATTACATCCTATTAGTTATCACGAGTGAGTGAGCAAAAATGCTGGTAGTGTAATATTAACTCTCGCTCTAGCCTTAATGCACAATAAGTAATCATGGCACACACTGTGTGTACATCGTAAATAGATAAATAATTTAAAAATACTTATTACGGAGTACTACCCATGTTACAACATAGGAGTCCTATTGAATTTTGCACGTACTTTAATGCAATGGAAAGCTTGTGGAAACAATCAATATGGAGGTGGGTTTAGATTAAACTTTTGGACACAATTTATCATTTCTTTCCTGATACTAGAATTGCCTAATGTCAATGTTTGCATGTACGATTGGCCTGTTCTATTGTTTTGTTTATAATTTTTCGCAATATCCAATACCCAATTTCTCTTTTAACTGGTTCCACTACTTCTCTCTAGTTATTTTATTGTAAATTTTCAGCATAGGAAATGTTGCCCATAAGGTAAAAAAAATCTTAACGTTAGGCCCTGTAGATTGGAGCATTCCTTATTTAGAGTTTTCGCACTGGTTTAACATATTCAGGGTAGAAAGCTCCAATATCAATCAGAGAAGTTAGGTTTTACCTTTGAGCAGTTTCTAATCAAGATATATTGTGAACATCTATGCTGTGTTTACACAACTTTGCATAATGCTTTATATCAAAAATCCGTGCTAAATTAAGTCAAGATAGGAAATGCATGCAATAATATTCAAGGCACGAGTTATATGCCAGTCTAGAGTACATCATTACAAGCAAGACAATTTCCATAGGTTCTCTAAATGTGAATATGGAGCAAATTGACACAAAAATGGATGCAGTTATTGCAACTAAAGCATATACGACACGATTATCAGAGGTCACTAGTCCGATATAAATATAACTTTGTACCCCTTTTGCACCATCAATCTTACTATATAAAACCAGACAAAGATGCGATGTAGCATCTTTCACAATTACTCATGATAACACAGTTGCCAGCTGAACCTAGTCACGAGAATATTCCTTTCAACTGTGACTAGTGGAGGATCTTCACAGAAAAAAAGATGAGCGTGCCACAGAGAGTCAAGCATACTCTTCGAAGTTATAAAAACATACTTCTCTAGCTAACTGCAAAGGCATCTGAATTTCTTATGAAGCATAAGAAAAAGCAAATCAATGCAAAATTCAAAATATTCAATCTTCAAGAAAACTAGAATCAAGAGCTCTAGCTCAAGCTCAAGCTCAAGCGGAATTCGATTCCTTTCCATATGAAAGGGGAAGGGTTCAGTCTCCACCAAATACACTTTCATGTCACTCTTGAAATAGACTAAATCATTCATTAATAAACAAACTCAATTTAAAAATAATAAAAATGGTTCATTATGAATGAAAGTGGATTAAGCTACCATAAGAAAGTTCACAGTTTTAGCTACCGTTAGAGTTCACAATTTTGGATTAATAACATAGTCTGAAGAAGAAAAGAGGGAAAACCTCGTAGGCATTGGTATGGATAAGGGGACGGCCCAAACGCTTTGAAATTTCTTTCTTCTGTTGAAGCGCTTTCTTCGAAGCTTCTTTATTAGGGTCAAGATGTTTAAGTCCGGCGAACAGTACCAAGCAGCTTAGGGCGGCGCTCGCCGCGTACAACACCAATTCCTGCAAAAACGTCGTCTCCGTCGATCTCTTCATCCGATCAATTATCCGGACAACATTCGAGAGAATCACTCGATTTTATTTATGGAACAATACTTAAATAAATTTAATAGAATCTCTGTATGAGCAGTGTTTTTTAATTTGGGGAAGAAGAAAGATATCTGGGGGTCGTCTTGACGATGAAGAAATCTAGAGATGGATAAGTACACATGTCGGCCCATATAGTTTGGGTGTCAAGTGGGCTGGTTTAACTGCTACAGCTTGTCGGAAGCCCAAAGGTTGAGTAAGATGTTATTGTGGCTTGGGCTTAATAATATTCAGATTTCGGCCCGATACATTAGGGCAAGAGCTTGGAAATATTCAAGTTGCCTTATGAAATAATTAGGTAGTGATCAAAAAGTAGTGATCAAAAGAAGCATTACCTATAACTCTATAAGCAAGATAGGGGAAGATCTTTATATGAGCACCAATTGAAAAGAAAAGATCAACGATAGATCGATCGCATGTGATGCACAAAAAGAAAGGCCGTGTTTTTTCCTTTTTTGAGAGCATTAAGGAGCGAAGTGCCAATATTCATATGAAATATTAGACTACTTTTCAAGAATTCTATCCGATTCTTAGCTTATTTTGAAGGGCTAAAATGGGAGAAAACCACTCCTATTAGTATTAGAGATGTTTTTGAAGTGGACTGAAACCTCAACCTCAGCCTTGGCAAAGCTATGCTCTACCAATTAAGCTATTTTCGTCGACAGCTACGGTAGTGGCGTAGCACTATTGAGAAATTCATGTTTCACGCCTTTGTTATCGAGCGTGCATGCGTGCTCGTACTTATATTCAACATTCTTCGCTGGACGAGGGCTATTTTCCCTCCCCCAGTCCACCTCTTGTGTGTATGGAAAAGGATTGTGTTAAACTTGCGGCTGAAATCTGTTCATTAAATGTATTTATTTAATAAAGAATTACTATCTCTAACTCATGTTTAAAAAAAAAAAATCTATTTTTAAATTTTAATTAATGAAGAATAATTTTAATTTTTTATTCTAAAGTGGAAAGAGTACACGTCAATAATTGAATAGTGACGACACATTTGAAAGTAACATTTGGAATAAATTATTTTCCGCATATCTCCAAACAACACCTCCTCCAAAACAAAAAAAAATAAAGGTGATGCTACATTGTATTTATCCTATGATTTTCAAGAATAAAAGGCATTTCTTTAAAAGGGAAGAGCGTGGCCACCACGCATCAATGAGATAATATTGTCACATAAAAATTGGGCACACTCCCCTAGCTAGCATTGATAAGAAAATCTGTCATTACCCTAAAATGACCACAAAAATAAATGTTTTCTTTTTTCAACTAAATGCCTACATCACGACATGCAACTTTCAAATCCACCTTTCATACTCATGCCCTCACTTTGACCAAATTCCCAATGGCGTCATCGTGAAATATCAAGACTTATCGTCGCTCATAACCAAATGTTTGCTCCCATTTTGACAATAAGCTCGGGGTTTCATTTCCCTTCTTATTTTGTATCAAACAAAGTCCAAGCACTCTCAAGAAGCTAGCATCAAAAATCGACGGTGCACAAAATTTCAAGCCACAAAGAAAGGACATATAAAGAAATATTGGACTCAATCATTCAATTGTATTCCAAAAGATTTGGGTACATATACTTGCTAAAAGCTACAATTTAGGAAAATCTATCCTCTAATTACGTTAACAGAATATTGACTAAATATATACAAATATTGACTAAATATATACAAAATAATATTTACGTCTATTACTCCCCCTCAAGTTGGAGCATGAGGATTCCGAACATCCAACTTGGAAAGGAAAAATTGCAAGCGTAGAGCACCAAGGCTTTTGGTGAGTGCATCAGCTAACTGTTGAGATGTATGAACATATGATGTAGCAATAGTCTTGTTGCGTATTTCGTCACGAACAAAGTGACAGTCTATCTCAATGTGTTTCGTACGCTCATGAAGCACTGGATTGGCAGCAATGTGCATAGCAGACAAACTATCCGACCTAATGACCATAGGACCCTGTTGAGCGACACCAAGTGACAGTAGAAGGCCCTTAAGCCATTTTAAACTCGCAAGTGGCAGCAGCAAGAGCTCTATACTCGGCTTCGGCCGAAGACCGAGAAACCGTCGGTTGTTTCTTGGTTTTCCATGCACAGGCGAAGAACCCAAGAGAATCAAATAACGAATCGAGCGACGTGTTAACTGACAACTAGCCAAGTCCGAATCACAATACGCTGATAACTGTAACGTAGAATCTGACCGAAGCATAAGTCCCTGACCCGGACTTGACTTCAAATACCGAACAACTCGTAACGCCGCCTCCCAATGACCCACACGAGGAGACTGCATAAACTGTGCAAGAATGTGAACCGAATAACTGAGCTCCGGACGAGTAATAGTCAAATAAATCAAACGCCCAATTAACCGACGATACTTGTCAGGAGCATGTAAAAGAGGACCAGTATCAAGTGCAAGCCGATGATTTTGTTCAAGAGGTAAACCTGACGGTTTAGCTCCAAGCATACCCATTTCCGAAATAATGTCTAAAGCATACTTTCGTTGACACAAAAATAATCCGTCTTTGCTACGTGCAACTTCAATACCCAAAAAATACTTCAAGGACCCCAAGTCCTTCATATAAAAACATTTTCCAAGATATGCTTTAAACAAACTAATTAAATCAGAACTATTCCCACCAATAATCAAATCGTCAACATAAACCAAAACAGCTAATATCGAACCGTTCTTCCTGTAAGTGAAGAGAGAATGATCCGATTTTGACTGTTGAAACCCATAATTTGTATATATTTAGTCAATATTCTGTTAACGTAATTAGAGGATAGATTTTCCTAAATTGTAGCTTTTAGCAAGTATATGTACCCAAATCTTTTGGAATACAATTGAATGATTGAGTCCAATATTTCTTTATGGTATCAGAGCTGACATAAATTTGAAAAACCAACATCTAGGTGCCTGCTTCAACCCATAGAGTGATTTGCGAAGTTTACACACCTTACCGGCATCAGCATGGAATCCTGGTGGTAATCTCATATAAACCTCATCCTGCAACTCACCATGTAGAAAAGCGTTGTGAACATCCATCTGATGAAGCTCCCAGTTTGATGCAACTGCAACTGTCAGAAAAACACGTACTGTCACCATCTTTGCCACTGGTGCAAATGTCTCATTATAATCAATCCCCTCAACCTGTCTATTCCCGAGCACCACAAGTCTAGCTTTGTACCTTTCAACTGTCCCGTCTGAGTTATACTTGATTTTATAAACCCACTTACACCCTATCGCCCGCTTCCCTTGTGGTAAGTGCTGCAAGTGCCACGTATTGTTTGCCTCTAGTGCTGAAATTTCATCATGCATGGCTTTACGCCATTTTGGATCTTTAACTGCCTCATGATATGAGGTAGGTTCAACACCTGTACTAACTGCTGCCAAGAAAGCACGGTGACGCACAGAGAATTTATCACAGTTCATATATTTATGTATAGGATAACGAGTACCTTTAGACTTTGAAGGAGAGGTGATTAACGCAAAAGGGTCTATTCTAGCTGTGTGAACAATATAGTCTTGCAAATGTGCCGGTGCAGACTTTACCCGATGACCCCTACCCAATTGTTCAGTTTCAGCATGTACTGAAGTATCACTCCCCCTCAAATCCGAAGTAATGCCCACATCCGAAAGTTCTGCTGCCTCGGCTTCAGCTGCCTCGACATCCGTTGCCTCGGCTAGGCTTGGCCGAGCATCTGTCTTTGTCCGAGCCCCATCCGACGCTAGGCAGCCTTCTCCACTTGGTAGGCCCGGCCTCACCGCTTGGCTCCTCTTCGAACCCGGACTACCCACACTCGGAGAGGGATCCGAATCAAACACAAGTGGTTGCCTTGTATCAAGAAGAGACTGGTCCGAATGAGTAGGCAAGTCACTTGCTTCATCTACGAACGGAAAAATATTCTCAAAAAACACAACATCACGGGAAACAAAAAATTTCTTTTTCTCAAGATCATATACCTTCCACCCCTTTTGTCCAAAAGAATAGCCCACAAACATGCAACGACGCCCTCGTGCACCAAACTTATCATGATCCCTACGTTGATCATGAACATAGCAAAGACATCCAAACACCCGTAAAAGACTATATATAGGCACTTTTTCATGTAAAATTTGATAAGGAGTTTTTCCTTCAAGAAGACGAGAAGGAGTACGATTAATCAAATGACATGCTGTAAGAACACACTCACCCCAGAATTTGATTGGTAAGTTGGCCTGAAAACGAAGAGCACGTGCCACATTCAAAATATGCCTGTGTTTCCGTTCTACTCGTCCGTTTTGTTGAGGAGTACCTGTGCACGATGATTCAAATAAAATCCCATTATCACGGAAATAACCACGCAAGGGACGCAGTTCAGTACCATTGTCACTACGAATATTTTTAACTGATTTACCAAACTGTCGTTCTGTCATAGAGCAAAAATTTTTAATAATACCGGGTACCTCAGTTTTCTCGGCTAGTAAATAAACCCAAACAGCGCGAGAGAAATCATCCACAATAGTCAAAAAATAAGAAGCACCACATGAAGATTTAACCCGATAATCACCCCATAAATCAACATGAATTAAAACAAATGAGTCAACGGCTCGATTGTTACTTAAAGGAAAACTATCCCGAGTTTGTTTTGCTCTAAAACAAATATCACAAGGTGTATTAGAACAATCTTTCTCCTTACTACTCCCGACACTAGAAAGTAAACTTAAAACTGGCTCCGACGGATGACCCATACGCATATGCCACAGATTACGAGTCGTCCGACATGTAGCATTGTTTGCTCTTGCACCACCAACAGCTCGAAACAAATAGACCCCGTTGCGTTGTTCACCCGCTCCAATCAAAGTCTTCGTGGTTCGGTCCTGTATGATACATAAATTATGAGAAAAAGTGACAGTACAATTCAATTGCGTAACAAGTTGTGCAACGGAGATGAGAGTGCAGTGCATTGAAGGAACAAACAATACATCTTCCAACTGAAAGTTTCGGCCAAGGGACAACAACCCTTTTTGAGTAGCCAAAGTTGATTCCCCATTTGGCATCCTAATCTCACATTTGGGAATGGGTTTTAAATGTGATAAAACTTCAAGATTACCCGTCATATGCTGTGATGCTCCTGTGTCTAATAACCATTCAGAGTTCTTACCAGAGAGTTTGTCAGTCGAGGCCGGAGTGCATGCGTTGAGTAGATTCACCAAGGTAGACTCTTGATCATTGCCAAACCTGAGAAGTTATTGCGACCGTATCGGCGGTAACATGATTGCTAGAAGAGTAAGTAGGTCGCCCACCTTTAACCTCAACCGCGTTAGCTCTACCACGGCTGCCACGTGACTACGACCACGACCTCCCGTACCCGACCAACCCCAGCTGACCCTATTCTTCTCTTCCCACCACTCCAGGATACCCGTGGGTTGAAAGCAATCCTTGACAATATGTCCGGGTTTCCCACAATGTGAACAGGTTCTGACTTATCCCGAAAAACCTTAGTAGACGGCGGAAGTGTGTTACCCAAACCGAGGTCCCTTTGCCACAAACGCGACCGCATCCGCCCGATCTTCTTGGCCCCGGTCACATCATGCCTTACTTCCTCTTGAATTATCAAAGAATATGCCCATTGAATGGAGGGAAGGGGATCGATCGAGGATATTAGAGATTACGGTCCCGAAAATAGTAGTATTCAAACCCATTAAAAACCTACGGAGCTTTTCCGCTTCTTGTTTCTTTGTCGAAGAAGTACCAATGTTGCAAGTACACCCATGACATGAACATGTAATCGGAGGGTCGTAGTTGACAAGTTCATCCCACATAAGTTTCAATTTGCCGTAGTATTCCACCACCGCATCCCACCTTGCTTACAATTAGCAATCTCGGCCTTGATTGGTGAATCCGAGGAGCATTACCAGCGAAAATCGTTCTGTAAATCATCCCAAAGAGATTTAACCAAGTCGGCGTATGTAAGAGTCGACCTTAAAGTAGATTCAACCTGTATTCAGCACCCCGTACCACCACCATTGAGTTCACCATGAGCCAATCTTCGTGGATCGCCGCATCGAAGCACTTACAAATGCCAAGAACGAAACCAAGCTTCCGTTTTGCTCGGAGAGCATTCCTTAGGGAACGAGCCCATTCATCATAATTAGTTCCCTTAAGAATCACCGGAGATATCACCAAACCAGGATTGTCGGAAGGATGCAAATAGAAAGGAGAGTGAGTCGGATAAGTACCTTTAACGCCGGAGTCGGTGGTTTTCGTCGGATCAGTTTCGACAGACATAGCGGCAGTCGGCAACTAGGTCTTAGGCGAGGATCTCTTTAGGGCTCTGATACCATAAAGAAATATTGGACTCAATCATTCAATTGTATTCCAAAAGATTTGGGTACATATACTTGCTAAAAGCTACAATTTAGGAAAATCTATCCTCTAATTACGTTAACAGAATATTGACTAAATATATACAAATATTGACTAAATATATACAAAATAATATTTACGTCTATTAACATATATAATCAAAGAAGCAACAAGAAGCCTTCCAATTCTCAAAGGATCCTCAAATTCTCGAAAGATCCTCGAATTCGTCGAAGGATCCCAAATTCTCAAATTCTCAAAAGATCCTCAAACTCTCAAAGGATCCTCAAATTCTCGAAAGATCCTCAAATTCGTTGAAGGATCCCAAGTTCTCAAATTTTTAGTTTCTTTCGAAGGAATGGGAGAAAACCACTCCTATTTGAGACGTTTTTTAAGCGAACTGAACCCTCAACCTCAGCCTTGGCAAGGGTATGCTCTTCTGTTAGAATTGGGTCCTCATCCCCTTAAAAGGCCTTGTTAAGGGGTGAGGTTTAGCCAATCTATATATTTAATCAATTTTATTCTTCAAGTTGATGTGAAAAATATGGGACTTCAACACGCTCCCTCACGTATAGGCCGGTAACTTGGCACTACACGTGGACTTCAAACCCAACACGGGTTAACTTAAGCTCAACATCAACTTGGGTCAGCTTTGATACCATGTTAGAATTTGGTCCTCATCCCCTTAAAAGGCCTTGTTAAGGGGTGGGATTTAGTCAATCTATATATTTAATCAATTTTATTCTCCAAATTGATGTAGAAAATATGGGACTTCAACATCTTCCAATAAGCTATTTCCGCCAGCAGCTACGGTAGTGGCACTACAGAGAAATTCATATCTCACAAACGCGCATTCGTGCCCGTACTTATATGGAACATTCTTCGCGGGACGAGAGCTATCTTCCCTCCCTCGGTTCACCTCCTGTGTATGGAAAAGGACTTTTTCGGAATAGGGTGTTAAATTCGTAGATGAAATCTGTTCATTAAGTACATCTATTTAATAAAGAATTACTATCTCTAACCTATGTTTAAAAAAAAATCTATTTTTAAATTTTAATTAATGAAGAATAATTTTAAAGCGGAAAGAGTACACGTCAATAATTGAATAGTGACGACACATTTGAAAGTAACATTTGGAATAAATTATTTTCCGCATATCTCCAAACACCACCTCCTCCACAACAAAAAAATAAAGGTGATGTTACATTGTATTTATCCTATGATTTCAAGAATAAAAGGCATTTCTTTAAAAGGGAAGAGCGTGGCCACCACGCATCAATGGGATGGCACACTCCCCTAGCTAGCATGATAAGAAAATCTGTCATTACCCTAAAATGACCACAAAAATAAATGTTTTCTTTTTCAACTAAATGCGCCGTGTGGTTCTTTTATGTGAAGCCTCTTTTCTAATATTCCTTTTGACCACAAAAGGAATATTACAAATTAATATTCCTTTTTTTTTCTTTTATAAGGTAAATAATTCACTTGTATTCCTAAAAAAATGGGTCATTTTCACCTCAAAATATAATTAATTTTCAGTTAAAATTATCAAAATCTCAATTTTATTCCTTTGATGAAATCCTATGCTTAATCAATTAAAATGGTAGAAATGGAGAAAGTAGGAATTAATTTAAATTTGGTCGTCATTTTGATTGAATTTTGACAAATGATAGTAAGAAACTTAAATATGCCCAAAAAAATGAAAATTGTTATTTATGATTAAGAAAAATATTACTATCTCGCTCCAAAATAAATAACCAAAAAAAATATAATAACCATTAATTTTATTAAAGTATTGATAAAAGTCAAATCAGAATTAAAATCAAAATAAAAATGAGGCTATTCTTTTCATTTCGTAGAATATATTTATATTTATGAATTATTATAAACCTTTAAAAAGTAACTTGGATTTTGATCTAGTGAAATCCAAATTTATATAAGTCAGACGGGTCTGAGGTTATGCGTGAGCTGATTAAAGACGGGTCTGAGGTTATGCGTGAGCTGATTAAATGAACGATATATATCAATTTCGAAAAAATATGTCTAACTTTTACAATTACATACTTCCTCCGTCCAAGTACATACTTCACGGTTACTGTTCACGCGTGGATTAATGAAAAAAATAATGATATAATGTTGTGAGTGTAAAAGTAAAATAAGAGAGAGAATGAGTGGAGAGAATAGTAAATTATAATGGTGTTGTGAGTATTAAATTAATGTAGGAGACAAAGTGTGAAGTATGTAATTGGACGTCCAAAATAAAAAGTGTGAAGTATGTAACTGGACGGAGGGAGTATTCCTTGAAATCACATTACAAGCATCTGATATAAATTCTCATTAGTATTCATGCCTCAAATCAACCAAAATTTCTGTCTGGGAATATATCTTTCTTTCTCACATTACATCATCCCGGGAATTTGCTTTCTTTCTCTATCTAGAATATTGAGTGTGGAAGAGAGAGAGAGAGAGAGAGAGAGAGAGAGAGAGAGAGAGAGTGGAAAATCATTGAAAGAAAGAAAGCCTACCATCTATTCTGTTCATCGATCAACATTCTTGTAAAAAAAAAAAAAGTCAAAGCAGTAGTTGGATGGGATTAGGTTAATCTGTACTACAAAAGAGCTTAATTTCTCTCTTTTGTACTACAACAAATCATGTCCACTCTTGCAGTACATATTCATCAGTCTTTTTCTTCAAATTCCATTTTTCCTCCTTTAATGGTGTTAATAGGTCGCTAAGATTTTAACCAATCCCCTTAAAGTTAGTGGAAGATTTTTGTACCAGATAAACCTTCTTTCTTGGGGAGTTTGTTTTATTATTATTCTTTTTTTTTTAATTTCATTATATATAAACAGAATCCACATTTTCACATTTAGTATTGAAAACCCAATTCAGAAATTTGATCTTTCCCTTCCAGATGTCTTCAGCTGATCAAGTAAGATCATGATTATATCATCATTCAGTTCTTGATTATTTTTCTTATTATATTTATGTCATTAATTAACTGTTAATTTATTTGATTGAATTGAATCAGAAAAAGGTGGAAAACGGGGAGATTGAGAGAGATGAAAATGATCACGAAGAAGAAGGAGGAGGAGAAGAGATGATAAAGAGGATTCCGCCATGGACACAGCACATAACGATTAGAGGAATCGTGGCGAGTTTATTGATTGGGATTATTTACAGTGTGATAGTAATGAAGCTGAATTTGACTACCGGACTTGTTCCAAATCTTAATGTATCTGCTGCTCTATTAGCCTTTGTGTTCATCAGGACATGGACCAAATTGGTTCACAAGGCTGGATTCGTTACCACCCCATTTACTAGGCAAGAAAATACCATTATTCAGACTTGTGCTGTTGCTTGTTATAGCATTGCTGTTGGAGGTTCGACTTTGACTCGACTACTGGTTTTTGTTTGATTACGTGCTTCTGTTTTTCAAAATGAATGTCCATTTTTGTTCTTGACGGTAGCAGTTTTGTAATGGGTATTTTTTTGTTTGGATTTATTGATTGTAGGTGGATTTGGGTCATATCTCTTGGGATTGAACAAGTTTACATATGAGCAAGCAGGAATTGATACAGAGGGGAATTCACCTAATAGTTACAAGAAGCTTGGGGTTGGTTGGATGACTGGTTTCTTATTTGTCAGCAGCTTTGTTGGTCTCTTGGCCTTGGTTCCTCTTAGAAAGGTGTGTTCCTTTCCTTTTATTTGGACTGTTCGTGTTCGTTCTGCTGCAACCAATGGTCAGAATAATACGTTTCCGCTCTTTTACATCAAGGTTTAGATTCATTTGACCACCTCGACGCAGATGAACTTAGGACATTGATGCTTAAGAGGGGCCTGTGGCAAAATCCCTTTTACCATGTTTGGGAAAAACCTTTCAAATTTCAGTATTTGATCATTTTCTTATTCATGGCTTCCATCTTCTTGGTGTACAGATCATGATAATAGACTACAAACTAGCTTATCCAAGTGGAACTGCTACTGCTGTTCTCATCAATGGCTTTCATACTGAAAAGGGTGACAAAATGGCCAAGTAAGCATCCATTAATATTTTTACTTACTCCGTCCCAAAATGAATGTCCACTAGTTCACGGATTCATGAAATTCTTGTCACTCTTTTTGCAGGAAACAGGTTCACGGGTTCATGAAATTCTTCTCCGCGAGTTTCTTATGGGCATGCTTTCAATGGTTCTATACTGGGGGATCACAATGTGGATTCATAAACTTCCCAACATTCGGGTTGAAAGCTTGGAGGCAAACGTCTGCACTTACTCCATATCTCTTCTTACCGTGAATTCATTGATAATTATGAGATAATATAAACTTACGACTGAAATACATGCATTTCTCCGTACTGCATGCAGGTTTTACTTTGACTTCAGCATGACTTACATCGGAGCAGGAATGATCTGTTCTCATCTCGTGAACTTGTCGCTGCTTCTTGGAGCAGTCCTCTCATGGGGGATTATGTGGCCATTGATTGAACAAAGAAAAGGCGCCTGGTTTTCAAACACTTTACCTCAAAGTAGCATGAAGAGTCTAAACGGTTACAAGGTCAGTCAAATATTAGACCCTCTTCAGGGATTTGGGACCCGTTCGAACTACACATAAATCCAAATAAAATATAACGCATCTACTATAACATGCAACTTTTGTTACTATAAATGTTATCTCACGCCGATAACATGTAACACACATAATATAAGATATAACTCATGTTACTATAAAATGTAACATATTATAAAAGACGGACTTTCTGGACAGGCCCCGGATCCCCTATTCAGACCCCAAACATATCGAGTATTTCCTTTACTGAAACCTGAATCAAAGTAAGAGGAAAGCTTCAATAATACATGTTTGTACACAGGTTTTCATTGTCATTGCTCTTATCCTAGGAGATGGCCTCTACAATTTTCTCAAGATACTGTATTTCACGGGTAAAAGCATATATGCCACCTCAAAGAACAAGTCAAAAACATGTAAGTTCTGTAATCGTTAGCTAAATATTTAGAGTTCTCAGAATATCTTACAGTTTTACTGATGCAATGTCCTCTTTACAGCTTCAGATATCAACAATCAGCCCCATCAGGATCTGCAAAGAAACCAAGTGTTCATTAGAGAGAGTATTCCCTTATGGGTAGCATGTCTGGGCTACATGGTTTTCTCCGTCATTTCCATAATCATAATTCCAATAATGTTTCCGGAGCTCAAATGGTATTTTGTTCTTGTCGCCTACGTTATTGCACCCTCTCTTAGCTTCTGCAATGCTTATGGGGCTGGCCTGACAGACATGAACATGGCATATAACTACGGAAAAGTGGCTTTATTTGTGCTGGCTGCTATGTCCGGGAAGGAAAATGGTGTAGTGGCAGGGCTCGTTGGCTGTGGTCTAATAAAGTCAATTGTCTCGATATCTTCTGATTTGATGCACGATTTCAAGACCGGTCATTTGACCCTAACCTCCCCTCGGTCAATGCTACTTAGCCAAGCCATTGGGACAGCGATAGGCTGCGTGGTGGCCCCACTTACATTCTTCCTCTTCTATAAAGCTTTTCCTGTCGGAGATCCTAATAGTGAATACAAAGCTCCTTATGCAATTATTTACCGAAACATGGCAATTCTTGGTGTTGAAGGTTTCTCTGCTTTGCCTCAGCATTGCTTGCAGCTCTGTTATGGGTTTTTTGCCTTTGCTGTATTGGCCAACTTATTTAGAGATGTGACCCGAAAGGAGATTGGGAGGTGGGTACCGCTTCCAATGGCTATGGCGGTGCCTTTCTTGGTTGGGGCTTACTTTGCCATTGATATGTGTGTGGGGAGCTTGGTGGTGTTTGTATGGCATAAGGTCAATAGGAAGAAGGCGACAGTTATGATTCCTGCAATTGCGTCAGGTTTGATTTGCGGGGATGGGTTATGGATTCTTCCGTCTTCAATTCTTGCTTTGGCGAAGATCACTCCTCCTATCTGTATGAATTTCTTGGCTAGTCGATAATCATGATAAAGAAATTTTGATAGCTTGTAAGAAATTTTGATAAGTAAAACTCCTAGGAAAATAGAATACTGTAGTAAACAAGTTCAAATTGTAAGAAATTTTGACAAGTAATACTCTCAGGAAGGTAGAGAATTAGAGAATGCACCTAATTTATGTAGTCAATAAGATGCAGTATTTGGCAAACGTATTGCGAAATTGGAAAGTAGTACAGAGCTAATCTATTTACTCCTATTAATTTCAGGAAATCAATTTTGTTTAGAGTTGTAAACATATTGCTGAAACATTGAACAAGCCAAATAATTTACTACTCATGGATATTGATGAGTAAAAGCTTCCTTTAAGTTATAATATAATGATAAAAATAAAAATATGCAAGTAATGCAAAATTCTCTCTCCTGTATATATCTATCTATCTATAGTAGTATATGTACGTGTGCGTATATAGATATATATGCATACAGATGCATATATTTGAGTGTGATCCAGTTATGGATAGAAAACAAAACCAGAAGAAATTCTATATATTTATCTTTCCCCTATTTTTACAAAATAGGCCAATAAAGCTAACATAAAGAGTGAGTCTCCCATGCCCACACGATAACCACACATCCATTGGAGGCTGTGGCAATATGGCATACCGCCATTGAGAGCGATGGGCATGTTATTAAAAGTAAGAACCACTACAACTGCAAGTGATCATTTTGAAACCACTCAATACAAGACATCCAAAATATGGCCAGTAGATGGTCCGAAAGCTATGGACCATTCAGTAAGGCTACTCGAGATATGTTCTATTCTCTATTGCCATCAATCACCATCAAATCATGTTCAGTTGTAACGATCCGCCTCATCTTGACAAAGTAACTTTCATAAAGTTTTCAGATTTTCGCATTAAAAAAAAAAAAAAGAGAACCAAGGGAGTGAGTAAGAATTTTTTTAAAGCTGATTTAGACCAAAGCATCTCAAAGAAATAGACAAGCAATAGAATAACCACCTAAAGAAAAAGAAAAAGCATGGAAAATTCAATGTCATGATTTAGCTTACAGTTCTTCAGAATTCTCTCTCTCCCAACATGTAGAATATATTGCAGAACAGTGTCAAGATAAATTGCCTTTTGAAATCACATTCCACAGCCTATTGAGTTTTCCTTGCTGCTAGTCCTCTTGAAACAAAGAAGTACTACAGTAAGCCACTTACATTTACTTGATTTGATTAAGGGTTGAAGAAAGGTTATTCAAGGTCCCGAAGCAAGGAGTGGTAGAGGATGAAGGATGCTTGACCTGGAAATAGGGATATGGGCTGAAGCCCGAGTCATATTTGTGGCTCCAACAATTATTATACTTAGCTCCTGAAACTTTACAAGCATGTTCTGAATTGAAGAGCTAACAGCAAATTGTGTAAGGATAAATAAGTTATCTGTAACTATAGTCTCAAAAGAAATACTGTGCCTCAATCAGTCAATTCTACATCCAAGTCGGTAAGGAATATAACTTTAAAATCCATTGCTTCTTAGAAGTATATGGTACTTTTACCATATACTCGAGAATCTACAACTTTGTACTATCAAAAGGTGACACTTCGTAGTGGTTCTAAAAGAAAATAAATAACAGATGAATCGGAGAAACTCCCCTTCCTATCAGAAAAAACACCAGTCAAGGGTAACCAAAATCACACCTGGGAATTCTAAACTTGTATCTGTCTAAAACAACTGTAATCTTGTGATATGTAATCACACAATTGTCCAAACAAATCAACAAGAGACTAGGTCGGGTTCATTTAAATATAATCTCACAGTCTATTGTCTCAAAGTTGTCATACTCATACATCAACAACATTATCCCAATGCTGCAAAGGCTCCCACCTACGGTGAGGTAAGGGGGTCGGATGTACGCAGCCTTGCCTTTGTATTAAAGCATAGAGAGGCTGTTTCCGAATGACTCATGATGAAAATTGCGTCAGAAACTTGCATGTACTGACTGCTACTTCATAACAAAGAATCACATACAGTTTAGAGAGTCATATTGCTTTATTCCATCATATTCCCAAGCCAAAAAAAGAAAAATGAGTATTTGGCTCCATTGGAAATGATGGAAAAAAGAAGTTGACATGCTCATGAAGCATGAATTTTTACTAACACATAAACAACATTATCTACACAAGTCAGGCTAAAAAGAAGCTTTCAATCAAGAGAGATCTACATTTTAGCTCAAACAAAAAAGTTAATTTCTTATGACCTCTGTCCCAAATGAATGTCTATTTTTTGTTCATTTTTGTTCTTAAACAAAAATGGAGGCTCATTTTGGGATGATGATGATACTCGAGGGAGTATATCCGTCCCTAAATGAGTATCGGATGGCATCAAAGTTCAGTGGCAACAGATTATGAGAAGTAGCTGAAATTCATTGAAGGTCTAATTTGATTCAATCACTTGGAATACAAAATGATTTTATTTACAGGTTTTGTGTATGGAAACACAAAGTAGCAGAGTAGCCATGTTATTGACATTAAAAAACATAAATTATTCCAAAAATATGGCTATCTCAAACGTACAAAACCTGGCAAATTGCAGAAGCAAAAATTATTGAGGGATTTTCAATCAATAAAACCTGTCTTCTGAAACACAGCGTTGCGAACACGACGAAGGTCCCTTCCTTTGAGCGTGCGTCCAACTCCTTCAAACACAGAGAAGGTCACGTGCGACCTAGCAACGATCTCGTGAGGAGGCACCATCTCCCCATCATCGTCGTCGTCAATATCATCAAA
The DNA here is from genome assembly GCA_022495995.1 of Adenophora triphylla var. japonica. NCBI lineage: Eukaryota > Viridiplantae > Streptophyta > Magnoliopsida > Asterales > Campanulaceae > Adenophora > Adenophora triphylla. The sequence goes on from JAFEMH010005087.1 coordinate 85,198, forward strand.
TCTCCCCAAAGTATCAAAATCCCTAGCCGAATTCTTCTTCGGCCAAATCGGCACGTTCATCGGCGCTGATTGGTGAAGCTTGTTTATTCCACCGGAAGATTCCGAACGAATGAGCGCCACCGGCGGTATCATCCTGGCAGCGGATAAGGACGGGTTCAGAGCATGTTTCCAGCGAAGAATTGGGTGGTTATCATCTGATAATGCGGCGGAGAGGCCGGACTTGTCGGGGAGAAAGTGGTGGTGGTGGTGGTGGAGACGGAGGGTATTTGTGGGGAATTGGATTCGGTGGAATTAGAAGGAGGGGAGTTGGTGCCTGGCGGTGAGACGGAGAGATCCGGGGACCAAACGACGTCGCTCTCATCGAGCTCGACAAAATGATTGGGATCGGAATCGGGGAGCTTGAGAATTCCGAGAAATCGGACGGTTGTGGCGTTATAATTGTTAGGGGAAAGGGAGGCCATGGTCTTCGGCGACCAAGGGTCTCCTCCTTCCATGGTGAGATTAACCGTCGGTGCGGCGAAGATTACGTACTGTACTCAATTTTGAATTCGATTAACGTTTCGGTTCAATTTTCTTTCACTTTCTCTCACGAGAAAGGGAGGGAAAATGGTTTGTTTGTGTGAGAGATGAAGAAGAGGAAGGAGGAGCGAATAGTTAGGAGTTGGAAGACGGTGGTGGCCCACCAAATGTCACATTGAAATTTCTGAGATGCTCCATTCGAGACTGAATTATTGATTTTAATTTGAGCGATAATAATATCAATGAAAAAAATCAACTAAAATATCTCAATTATCAGTTATCGGGTTAAAATTATTTGTCAAAACCTTACAAAAAAAAAAATGCATTTTTAAAAAAAATGTGTTTTGTTTCTCCTGCCGGTGAATGTGTAACAAAGTGTGAGTGCATGTGTAACAAAGTGTCAGTGTGAGAGAGTCAGTGCACGCCCTATGGTGCGATCGCCCTTCCTAGGATGCGATCGCCCCTCTCCATAGAACGGCACCGCGCGATCGCCTCAAGTATGGGCGCGATTGCTCCTAGTGTAAAAAAAGTACCAGTGCATTTGTAACAAAGTGTCGGTGTTAGTTTAAAATAGTGTCGGTGTGGAGAGTGTCAATGCATGTATATTAAGTGTCAGTTCCAGTGTAAAAAAAGTGTCAGTGCATATGTAACAAAGTGCCAGTGTTAGTGTTAAATAGTGTCAGAGTGTGAAGAGTGTCAGTGCATGTATATTAAGTGCCAGTGTAAAAAGTGTCAGTGTTAGTGTAAGAAAGTGCTAGTGTTAGTTTAACAAAGTGCCAGTGTAAAAAAGTGTCAGTGCATGTATATTAAGTGTCAGTGTTAGTGTTATTAAGGGTGAGTTTGGGAGTGTTTTTTTGTGGCATATAATCACTTTTGAAGCTCAAAATCACTTTTAATAGCGTTTGGATAACAATACTGATTATGATTTTGAGCTGTTAAAACGCAAAAAACTGTGTTTTCGTAGAAGCAGCTATGACCCAGCTTTTGCTAAAAGTGATTCTTAGAAGCTGTTATTTGTGTTGTTTTTACAATAATAACCTCTATCTCTTTTATACATTTATCATATCGAGATACATATCATAAATGTCATTTTTGGTATTTATCTTTAATAATCAGTTTTGAACATATACTATCCAAACATACTTATAAATTTTAGTATTTATTACAAATAATCAATTTTTCTAAAATCACTTTTGAACAATCACTTTCAGGAAATCAGAAGCAATGCCAAACTCACCCTAAGTGCCAGTGTAAAAATAATTTTTCCTAAGCTTAAAAAAATGCGTTTTTTGTAAGACCAACTCAAATTAATTTCAATATAACATAGTATCTCATCTGTGTTTTTTTTTTTTATGGAATTCAAGATATTTCAGACTAAATTATCCATGTTTTTTCGTTAAGTGTCTATGTACAATTGCATTTAACCTAATTTTTAGGAGTAAAATAGCAAATTAATGCAAATTAAAATAACAAAAAAATTAAAATTTCTAAATGTAAATTACAATTTAAAAGGTGAAGCAAAATTTAAAAGAGACTATAATTAAAAATATCAAACAAAACCTCCATGACAGACTCCAGTCCCCAACACAATGTTTAACTCCATCTAGACGTGTCCAAAAGGTTATAACCGCTGATTAACGGTTATAACCGGCGGTTAAAAAAATCATTAAAACTTAATCGTAACCTAACCGTTAACCTTGTACTAACGGTTACGGTTATCTGATTAACGGTTATAACCGGTTAACATGGTTTATCCGGTTAAAACGGTTAACTGAAGCCCTTTTTTTCTGATTAGTCCTTTTAACGGAATTTTTAATAGTTTCTGTTAACTTTTGTACTCTATATGCTCCTTTTTTTTTTAATAAAGAATACTATTTGAGATGTTAGTTATTAGTGATTTTTTTTGGAAAAGTTATATAAAAAAAGTAAAGAATTTTTAAAAATTAACTGGAATTGTTAAAATACTGACTAGAATTTCAGAAAAAACAAACTGAAAACGTTAAAAAACTGACTGGAATTTCAAAAAACTAACTGAAATTCTTAAAAACTAACTGAAATTGTTAAAATACTGACTGAAATTCTCGAAATAGAACAAAAATACTAATTTCGTTAAAAAACTAACTGGGAATTGTAAGAAAACTAAGTGAAAATCGAATATGAGAGTATGAGAGAGGCTTAGGATATTTGAGAGTAGAGAGAGAGAGAGAGAGAGTAGAGAAGTAAGGGAAAAATGAAATGGTGGAAGGGAGGTGATATTTATAGGGTTGAATTTTTTCAAGAAAAATATTTTTTTTAACTAAATCCAAATCTGGATAAAAAACTATCTGCTAGTTTGAATGGGGTCAACCTGGTGGTCCTGGTCTGGAAGTAGCCGTTGGGAAGGAGTAGTCGTTGGGGTTGGGCCGTTGGGCCTTGGTGACCGTTGCTGTCTTGGTGACCATTGGGGCCTGGGGAGTATTAAATTTGAATTCGGCCGGTTAATCCGGTTATAATCGTCGGTTATTTAAACGGTTATAACCGTCAGTTAGCCGGTTTGAAAAATTTGTAACCTTAACCGAACCGGTTAACCACCGATTTCGGTTACGCTTAAACCGGTTAACGGGTTTGACCGGTTAAAAATCGTCAGTTAGCCGATTCCGGTTAGATTTTGAACACGTCTAACTCCATCCATCAAATATAAAATGTCAAAATCCAACCCACTAAGCCCAAATATGGAAACCTTCATCTTGAACTCCAGCCTTGTTAGGGGTAAAGCAGAACGTTATTGAAACTTTAAACCTCTTAGATTCTGCATATTTAATTGAAATTTTGAGGTTTGGTAATGTTTTGGGAAGGGAGAAATATATTGATTAATAACATTATTTAACAAGATATGAAGACGTAACACAATATCTTTGGAGTTGAGTAAAAGTACTCTAATCTCTTTGTATATAAACAAAGATGATAACCAATATTGTGACAACTATAAAGGGATTAAACTAATGAGTTATACTATGAAACTTTAGAAATGAGTGATTGCACAAAGGCTAATGAGAATCGTGAATATTTCAAATAATCAATTTGAATTTATACCTGAAAGATAGACTATGAAGACAATCTATCTTATGAGACAAACTATGAAGAAATATCAGAATAAAAAGAAAGATTTGCATATGTTTTTCATTGATTTGGAGAAGGCGTATGATAAAGTGACAAGACAGGGACTTTGGTGGACTTTAGCAAATAAAGACGTTTCAAATAATTATATTAATATTATCAAAGACATGTATAATGGAGTTAGTACTATTGTACGGACTAGTGTTGGAAAGACATAAGAATTTCCTATTTTGATTGAATTTCATCAAGGTCCTGCACTTGGTCTCTTTCTTTTCACTCTGATAATGGAAGACATAAGAGTTTCCTATTACGATTGGAATCTCGAGGTTTTAGACTGAAAAAAAGTAAGAATGAATATTTGGAGTGTAACTTTAACAGAGTTGAAAACAGAGAGACATGGCTGATAACATTTGATGGAAAAATTGTCAAAGCTTTTGAGTTTTTTTTGCTATTTTGGATCTATTATCCAAAAGGATGGAAATGTGGCTCATAAAATTAAAGCAGGCTGGTTGAAATGGAAGAGTGATACAAAGTTTCTATGTGATCTCGTTATTTCCCATATACTAAAGGAAAATCTATCGCACGGTAATTAGATCGGCATTGCTTTATGACACTTAATGTTGGTCCATGAAACAGTGTCATGTTAATAAGATGAATGTTTGAGAGATGTGTATGCTACGATGGATGTATGAGCATACAAGAAATGATCGATTGAGAAATGAGGTGATCAAGGGTATAATAGGAGTTGCACCTATTGAGAATAAAATGAGGTAAAATCGTCTAATGTGGTTTGGTCATGGGAGACGGAGACCGAGTGATGCACCGGTTAAGATGCCTGAAGAGTGGAGAAGTGATAAGATGGCGAGGGGTAGGGAAAGAGCCAAACAAACTTGTATTATGTTATTGAAAATAATATGAATTTACTTGAATTTGATGGAAATATGGTGTTGAAAAGGACGAAGTGTAGGGCAAAAATTAATGTGAGTGATGCAGGCTGATTTTTTTTAAAAAAAAAATCTATCTATTATATATTTATTCTTTTTTTATCACTATTTTTATTTTTTTCTTCTTCTCTTTTCATTTTCTAATTTATATTTTTTCCACCTATTTCTTCTCATAACTTATTTTTTCTTACATCTTTTCTTGCACAATGATGACTTATGAGAATTCATGTTAGCCGACCCCAAATTATTTAGGTACTAAGGCTTTGTTGTTGTTGTTTGAGATTTGAATTCAAAATTAAATTTGTTCATTTTTTTTATTCGGATCTCTTATGCGTGTTCGTCATATTTGAATTTGGAATTAGAGCGATACATCATTATAATTGTTGATTGGATGGAGCGATACATCATTATACTTGTTGATTGGATGGTATAGTTTGGCAATTATGTTGTTTAGATTGTGGTAATATGTGGTGGTGTGTTTGATGGCGGTGATAAGCGGTGGTTGGATGATGGTGCCATGGTGGTTAAACAAAGGTTGCAGATTTAATCAAAGCAATTTCGCTCATTTGGGTTTTCTATTTTCTAAATTTTGTAGTGTTGATTCATAATTATCATACAATTTTATTGAATGGGTATTTATAGTATAAATGGTAGAATGGGTGAACTGTTGAATGAATAGTTTCAAATGGATTTTTCCCATTTTGCCCTCATACATTTGTTCCTTTCCCATTTTGCCCTTAAATTTTTTTTTTAATTAAAAAAAAAAAAAAAACCCCGTGTCCTTGGACACGGGCATGTACTAATATAAAAATAAGACTTAGATTGATTCTCCTAATGAAATTACTTTTATATAATGAAGGATCGAAATAAGGGTGGGGTAGGGTAGGGTTGGGGTTGGACAGCCAAGGTGAGGGTGGGTGGGTGACTGGAGATAGGGATGGTGGTGGGTGATGGGAGGATAAGGGAGAAAAAGAATCAGTTCTAAAACTTAATTGAGAGAGGGTTAATTGGTAAATAAATAATTCTCAATGTAGCCTTTTTAGTTTTGAAATTTAGGCTCCGTTTGTTTCGGCATAAAACATTTTTCGGAAAACGTTTTTCGAAAAATGTTTTCCTGTAAAAGAAGATGTTTTCCGGAAAATGTTTTACTTAGGAAGGGCGTAAAATGTTTTCGGCTGTTTGGTAAGGAAAATGTTTTACTTAGGAAAGGCGTAAAATATTTTTGGCTGTTTGATAAGGAAAATGTTTTCCGAAAAATATTTTCATATTTTTCATTATATATAGTATATATATATATATATATACATATATATATATATATATATACATATATATATATATATATATATATATATATATATATATATATATATATATATATATATATAGTATATATATATATATACACATATATATATATATATACACATATATATATATATATATATATATATATACATATATATATATATATATATATATATATATATATATATATATATATACATATATATATATATATATATATATATATATATATATATATATATATATATATGGCCACGCTCCAATGAGAACCGTTTAAAATGAGAACCGTGAGAACCACTCTGTATACAAAGCAGATATTTAGCTACCGTATACATATACAATAGATTTTATACATAAACAAGAGATACTTAGCTACCGTATACAAGTGTATGCGTGTGGTTATGCACTTGGATACGATAGATACTTAACTACTGTATACATATACAGTAGACTGTATATGCATATAGTAGATATCTACTGTAAACAAGTGTATACAAGTGGTTTTCACGGTTCTCATTTTGATATGGTTCTCATTTGAGCACCTAAATATATATATATATATATATATATATATATATATATATATATATATATATATATATATATATATATTTGATAAGGAGTATTATTTATTTATTTATTATTATTATTTATTTATTATTAATATTATTATTTTATTATTTTATTATTATTATTTTATTATTTTTATTTTTATTATTTTATTTTATTTTTATTTTTATTATTTACTTTTTATTATATTTATTTATATTATTATTATTATTTTATTATTATTATTATTATTATTATTATTATTATTATTATTATTATTATGATTATGATTATTATTATTTTGATTATTATTATTTATTATTATTATTATTATTATTATTATTATTATTATTATTATTATTATTATTATTATTATTATTATTATTATTATTATTATTATTATTATTATTAGAATGTGGAAGTAGAATGTTGTACCTTGTGAAATATGAGTTGTATATGAATGGCACCATTTTTCGGAAAATGTTTTACTTAGCACAAGGTCAGTAAGTCGTTTTACTTAGGAAGTGCGTAAAATGTTTTTCGAAAAACATTTTCTCCATTTTCCGAAAAACAACCAAACAGCGGAAAACAAGTTATTTTACGGAAAATATTTTTCGGAAAACAACCAAACAACGAAAAGTATTTTACGATTTTTCGGAAAACAACCAAACAACGGAAAATGAGTAATTTTATGAAAAATATTTTCCGAAAAACATTTTACAGTGAAACAAACGGGGTCTTATACTTAAAATTTAGAGTTTTCTTGTTTGAATTTACATTGATTTCATGTTTTGCACTTAAAAATTAGGTTGCCAATTAACAGGAAAAAAATGGATGAGTTAGCCTTAGATATCTAAGATATCTTGAACGAGCATAAATAACAGATAATTTACTATGTTTGCAACGAAAATGATTTTAGGTATTTCAAACAACCTCATAGTTGGGGTATTTTTGTTGCATTTATTCCTAAGATCAACTATTTTAGTTTTTTTTTTTTTTATTCACTCATTCTATTGATTTTAATTGGACCAGTAAAAAAAAATTCCCTCTATCCCAAATTAAATGTTAAAAATTTGTTCCAAAATTAATGATCATTTAAATTTTACCTTCAAATAACTTTTTCCCTAAATATATTAGGAAAAATACCAGAAACTCCTTCTAAAAAACATTCATATCCAAAAAACCCAACAAATAATTCTCTTATAAAAAAAACCCTAAAATTATATATTAAATATCGAAAAGCCCAAAATTTAACGATTAAACTTTTTCTTTAAGTTTGAAGCTTTTATTTAGATAATTTTTTTTAAGTTGTGACATGTTAAGAATGTAAAATTTATCATAAATTGATAAATAATTATAATTAATAATAATACAAAATATTATTTTTATTATAAGATAAAAATTAATAAAAAGATAAATTTATGATACCATGTCTAATTATTTTTAGAAAATCATGTTTATATAATGCATTTATTAAATTCCCTAATAAAATTATAAAATAATAGATAAAAAGATGATTAAAAATCTAAAAATTATCACTATCATTATTATTTTTTAGAATTAATATTGAAATTATTATTTTGTTAGTCCTACAATTTTATTAATATTAAAAGTATTATTTTTTGAATATTTATTCTATAATTGCTTAAGATGGATAAATTTTATCTTTGTAAACTCATAATTGAAATAAAAATCATGTTTGAAATAATATGAATTCTCAAATCTAATAACATTGGCTAATTCGTTAAATTTTGGAATTTTTGGTATTGAATATATAATATTAGGGTTTTCTTGACATGAGAATTACTTGTTGGGTTTTTAGGATTTGAAAGTTTTTAATAGGGGTTTTTTGATATTTTTCCCAAATATATTTTTTTTGTCAATTTCTTTTCATATTTTAATATATTATTGCAAATCTAAAATTTTGAATGTTAATATCAAGAATGTTTATGACTTTTTTCTATTAAAAATAACATTTTCCAAATGACCCTTAAATTTCAAAAGGACATTTATTTGAGACGGATGAAGTAACAAAAAATAGAGTAACAAATATTAAAAAATAAAAATAAATGAGTAAATAATTGCAAGTGAGTTGAAGACATCATTGTTCAAAATACTACTCCCTCTGTTCATATGTGAATATCCAAATTTAATTTATGAGAAATTTTGTAAATGTTTACTTTTTCTACAACTAAATGACAAAAATGCATTAATATTCTTATTGTCCACTTTTCAAACATTTAGTTTGCAATAATAAAGTTAGTGAAATTATTTAGTAAAAATATATTTAGCAACAAAGTTTTTTTTCAAAAATGATAAAAGTATTTATTTTGGGACAATTTTCTTTTTAAAAATTGATATTTATTTAGAAACAGAGGGGGTATTAATGATTCAAGTTAATAAAAAATAAGATAGTAATTGTTTTTTTTTTAATTACAATAAAGAAGAGGATATAAATGCCTTAATACTATTCATTATTGGCCGTTTTAGGAATAAAGCAAAATATGACTCTAGTCTGAACGAAACTAAAAAGAAAATTAGAGCTCTTAGTTCGGAAGGGGGGAAGTAATTTTTTATCCGTAATATTTAAGTTATAAATATCTAATAAATTATAAAGATTAAAATTTATTTAATGTTTATAAGAGAGATTTTTCCATACACCCCTTGGTGTAACACTAATTTATAAATAGGACAAATATTATTTTTTATTCCTTTAAGGTCTCTGAGACAATGTGCGAAGAAACAAAATTGTCTGTCCTCTTTGAAAATTAAGTTCAGCTGGAGAGACTTTTGAAAAATTAATCCAATGAATTATTTTGTACCAGAGTCATGCTCATGTTCTCACCAAAATCCCAATAATAAAGTACACCAATTTTTCTTTTCGGACAATTTCTTAAAAAATAATTATTACTTCCCTGTCACTCTCAAAATAGGATTCTGATTGATCAAGTAATTAAATAAAAAATAGTTATTTATAAAATTTACATTTTAATTAAGTATGAACGGTATAAACCGAGATACGGACATGAGCTTGTTCGAGCTGGGCCCAAATGGATTGGGCCATAAACATAATCCAACACACAAGTATCAGGGTCGAGAAACACTTTCCTCGTATGACGAGGATCATTCACCTCGACCTTATATCATCATGTTTGTGCCATCGTACTCCGAGATATCATCAGGTGACGAGGAGAGAAAAGTTCTTACCTCGGCATATCATAAAATGCCGAGGAGATAGATTTGTTTACCCCGGCATGTTACCTTGTCGGCCAAGCACCAAATCACGAGGAAGCAGAATCATTCACCTCGGCCCACTTGCCATGGCCGAGATAAAACATTTATGTTCCTCGGCGTTCCGGTTAGCAGATTATACAGTCCTTATCAAACAAATATTTTACAGTCATGACTCATTCTGGATTACAATCACCAACACCAATTCAAGTCAAACAATGACTCTTTAGCAGATATAATTCTCTTAGGATTATATCTTATCTCTTTACAAGTTCACTTCAACATGGATTCTATCAATCCATCCCTATAAATACAAGGCCCATGGCTCATTATTTGGTACATTACTTTTTATCTTGCAGAAACTCTGTCAATTTGGTTTCTCACATACAAATCGTGAACTTATTCTCACGCCGGAGGGCCTTTAGCCGGATCCGCCCCGGCTTAGTTTACGTGTTTTCTCTTATTTTCAGGCCTTGCATTCACCGGAGCATTCATCGCTTGGATTTGGGCTGATTTGACGATTTTGACATCATCAATTGGTTCCATTGCCGGGAAATCGATTCCAACACCCTTTGTTTGGCCTGGAAAGCGCTCGCTAAAAGCCAAATTTCTTACCGGAATTTTTCTACCTTTGAACGGAATTTCCGGATCGTTTGGGCTCTGTTCTTGAAATCGCCGGAATCTGGAAATTTCAATCGGAATTTGCCCAGATTCCGTTGGAGGCATTTTAGCGTGAAATTCTGCCCCAGTTTTGGCCTGAATTTTTTGCGTCGGAAAAATCACGATTGGGTGTTAGTTTGTGGTCAAAAATTGCCCTAATTTTGGCCAGAAATTCGGATCTGTTGGGAATTGTGATTTTTGGGAAATTTGCGCTTGGTAATTTGTTGTTGAGTCACAATAGACGAACAATATACAAGTGTTACAGCTGAGGAACCAACCCAAGTGAATGGGGTGAACACTGGAGCTGAGGAGCTGCCTCCTCCTCCTCCTCTACCTCAGCCAGACGCCCCTCCTCCCCTCGCCATGACTCTTCGTTCCAAGGGTCAGGCGAATGCCGAGGGAGAGGGCGAGCTTCCTCGGCCCACTCGTACTCGTGGAAAGCAAGTGGGAAGGAAGAAGACAAAGAATGCCGACGTCGGTCAAGCAGCAGGAACTCCACCCGTTGACCGACGCTCTTTGTTACATAAGCAAACGGAGACATTGCAAAGGATGTATGAAACACAGGCTGCTCTTTTGCAATTGGACCCCGATCATTCCATGGCTGAATTCATTAGGCCATCTATGGGCAACCCTCTCGTAAGGGAACAAGGTGAGCAACGAGCTCCTCTCCTCAAGACCGCTGAACTACCAAAGCAAGCACCCCGGGAACCTACCCGTCCTCGGCATGACAGTAAGAAGAGGGATCAGGTGGTTGACCTAAGAAGCCAATTGACTCCCAGGGAAGAGGAGGTGAACTCAAGGGATCTAAGGACAAGGCTCAGTCTGAACAGGCGAATGTCACCACCTCGTCTAGTCATGGCACCCCGGCGTCCTGATTCTCCTCGTCCTCATCGATCCCGCCATGATTCTCCTCGTCCTCGGCATCGTCGGGATTCTCCCCGTCCCCGTGCTCGTGAATTTGCTAGGCCGAGGACCCCGGAACCATATAGGATGATACTTGGTGGCCAAGACCTGGAACTGAAGCGTGATAAGGCCCCCTCCAAACGGGACAGCCACCGACATGACGTGGAGCACAGTAGGGTGAATGATCGCACCAAGGATAAATCCATCAGAAGCTCCCAACGAAGCACCCGCTCAAGCAGCGAAAAGGGAGTGGAGACCAAGCAATGGGAGCTGTTGAAGCAAAGACTGGATGACATGGAGATGGGAAAGAAGTTCAATGACGATGACTATGACTGGGCAACTCGTCCGTTCTCCTTGAGGATAACTGCGGCTCCACCTAATCCTCACCTCAAGATCCCGAATTTCGAGAAGTACAACGGCACCACTGATGCAAAAGACCACGTGCAAGGCTTTGAACAAACCATGAATCTCCTCACCACTGCTGATGACTTGCTCTGTAAAGCTTTCGCGAGCACCTTCTCCGAAACAGCTTTGACCTGGTTCCGTGAGCTTAAAAGAGGTATCATCGATTGCTGGAGAGGCATGAGGAGAATGTTCTTAGACCACTTTGCCACTGCTGGTAAGAGGAAGATGAGGTTGGCCGACTTGGCCAACATCGAGCAGGGAAAGGGAGAGACTACCCTCAGCTATTACAATCGGTTCCGAAAAATGGCAGACCAGGTCGAAGAGAGCCTCACTGACAGGGAGGTCATTTTTTGTTTCAACTCTGGCTTAAAATCTGGTCCCCTCGTTTATGAACTCTCAGCCCGGGAACCTCAATCAAAGTCCGAACTATACAAGGTGGCTTATGCCATTTCCATGGCTGAAGATAAAACAAAGAAAAGGGGAGGCGACAAGACAGAAACTGAAACGATGGGCACTCGCCAGAATGACAATGGGAATGGTAAGGGATCCAAAGGGAAGAACAGAACAAGAGGCACAGAGAAACCTGAGGTATTCACCCCCCCCGACCAAACCCATTTCAGAAATCATGCAGCTAGTAAATCTCCCTCCCCCGTCCACTAAGTGATAAACCGAAGTACCCTCGTGACGCTTCAAAATATTGTGATTTCCACAAAGATAACGGCCACACCACGGATGGTTGTTGGGCCTTAAAGAGGATAATACAACGGTGGGTCGACGAGGGAAAGCTGGACCGCTACGTCATGAAGAAAGACAACAACAAGCGGAAGCGAAAAGAAGAGGAAAGCGAAGATGATGATAAAAGTGAAGATGGAGAACGTAGGCCTCCTAGAGCCAAATTGCACGTAATCCGTGAAGAAGTTACTTCCACCAGAAAGCTGAGGGACCAGATCCATGAACTAAGCAAAGTTTACCACGTGCCTGCTTGGATTCATAAGGCGGAAGAGGTCATCATTTTTTCACCAAACGAACTGGCAGGGAGCCGTGCTGCCCGTGAACAACCCTTGGTGATAAAGGGTCGAATTGACAATGTGGAATCGGAAAGATTACTTGTGGACACGGGGGCCTCCCGTGACATTCTGTATTATTCCGCTTTCCAACAGATGGGATTGAAAGACACTGCATCTTGGAACCATATCATGGTAGGCTCGAAGGATTCACCAACCATAAGGTTGGAGCTAAGGGGACCGTGGAGCTAGAACTTGAAGTCGGTGATCATCCCTTCTTAGCCAAAGCCACAGTCAATTTCATAGTCATGGATTTGACTAGTGATTATCATGCAATCATAGGCATTCCAAGTCAAGCTAAACTTGGGATGGTGGCCTCACTTCCCCATCAACGAGTTAAATTCCCCACTCATGCTGGGATTGGATGTGTGAGGGCAACCCCCAAAGACTTCTTGGAATATGTCGTGAAGAGCAGAAAGAAATCCAAAAGTGTGGAGATAGATACCCCCGAGGAAAACATCAAGATCTCAAAGTCTCAGAAAACCACCGAAACTAGCTCCAGAATGAGCTATATCCGTGAGGTGCTTGATGATGAGAACGAGCCTATGGTCCTAGAAATTGCAGATGACCAAGGCATAGTCCTACCTGTACCTGAGGAAGATTCTATGGTCCAAGAAATTGCAGATGACCAAGGTATAGTTCCTCCCGTCTCCGAGGAAGACCCTATTCTCATCAACGGCCAGAACTCGGGGGCCAACCATGACCTAGGGAAGGTCAGTCTTCCCGACGTTGATAAACTTATGGAGGAAGAAGGCCTCAATGTTAACGACAACGAAAGGAAGAGAATTAGAGAGATTATTATCGAGTCTCTGGAATTTCGAGACGGTCCTGAAATGAAGCTTGTAGATGAGCTGGAAGAGGTAGTCATCAATCCTGACTATCCTGAACAAAAAATCAAGCTCGGGGGCCAACTATCTCCAGAAGAGAAAGAAAGAATCATCTCCCTTTTGAAAAACAGTCTCGACGTCTTTGCGTGGAGAGTCGAAGACATGAGGGGGATCAATGAAGAAGTAGCCCTCCACCGCTTAGAAGTTGATCCTTTGGCAAAAACCATCTCCCAGACAAGGAGAAACTTTGCAAGGGACAAGGAGGAAGCTATTAAGGAAGAGGTGCAAAAGTTACTTAGCGCCGGAATAATTCGTGAAGTCAAGTACCCCGTTTGGTTGGCCAATGTAGTTATGGTGAAGAAGCGAAATGGGAAGTGGCGTATGTGCATAGACTTCACTGATATGAACAAGGCCTGCCCCAAAGACAGCTACCCTCTCCCCAGAATTGATAAGTTGGTTGACTCCATTGCGGGACACCAAACTCTCAGCTTCCTAGATGCCTATTCAGGCTATCATCAGATAAAAATGGCGGAAGAGGACATCGAGAAGACGGCCTTCCAAACATCTCAGGGAAACTACTGTTACATCATGATGCCTTTTGGGCTCAAGAACGCGGGCGCCACGTACCAGCGAATGGTGAACAAAGTATTTGAAGCTCAAATAGGTCGCAACATGGAAGCTTATATTGATGACATGGTCATAAAAACCAAGGAGGGCAGTCACGCTCTTGACCTGGAAGAGACAATTAACAACCTTCGAGCCAACAACATGAAGCTAAACCCAAGCAAGTGCGTATTTGGAGTAACGGCTGGAAAGTTCCTAGGATTCATGGTATCACAAAGGGGAATAGAGGCCAACCCTGAAAAAATTAAGGCGCTCATTGACATGAAGGAACCTACCACGATCAAGGAGGTTCAAAAATTAAATGGAAGAATAGCGGCCCTTGGAAGATTCATCGCCAAATCTGCCGAAAAGCCACTGCCCTTCTTCAAGGTTTTGAAGGGTACTAAGAGCTTCTCCTGGACTCCCGAATGCTCTGAAGCATTCCTCCGGTTGAAGAAGTACTTGGGTTCCCCTCCCTTGCTTAGCAGTCCGACTACCGGTGAGATGCTATACGTCTTCCTAGCTGCCACTGATTATGCTATCGCAGTTGTCTTAGTTCGGAATGAAGAAGGAATTCAAAAGCCTGTCTACTATGTCTCTAAGGCACTGTCCGACGTGGAAAGTAGATACTTTAATGTGGAGAAGATAGCGTACGCGCTAGTCATTGCCTCAAGAAAATTACGTGCCTATTTTTCTGCACATCCTATCACCATATACACAAATGAACCATTGAAGAAGATACTACATAAGTTGGACGGCTCTGGACGTCTCCTTAATTGGTCCATCACTCTCACAGAGTTTGATATCACGTACCAACCAAGGAAGACTCTCCTGGCACAGCCTTTGGTTGACTTCATGGTGGAGATTGCCTTTATGGGTGAGCATCTCCCCACCTCTCGGAAGCAAAATGCCCCAGAGGAAAAAGACTCTCCCATTAAACTCCCACCCAACTGTTGGATCCTGTATACGGACGGATCAGCCATAAAGGAAAGAAGCGGAGCTGGAATTGTACTAGCAAGCCCAGAAGGAGAATACACTACGCAAGATGCCATCCGTTTCAAGTTCCCTGCCTCCAATAATCAAGCTGAATATGAAGCTCTAATATTTGGCATTGAGTTGGCCTCCTTCTATGGAGCAACTAAGGTGGCGGCTTTCTGTGACTCCCAACTCATTGTCAAACAAGTAAAGGGAGAGTATAATACCCAAGACCCCACCCTTGCCAAGTATAGAGACCTGGTCCTAGATATGACGAAGAAGATGGAATTTTCCGAGCTCAAACAAATTGGCAGGGAAGATAACCAAGTCGCAGACGTTCTCTCCAAACTGGTAACCATGGATGTGTCTAAGACCAGTCCATATGTAGTTTATGCCGAGGAACCTGCGTACGAAAGACTACAAGTCATGCTCTTAGATGGAGAGGAGAGATGCTGGATCGATGACTACATTGAATACATTGAGAAGGAGAAACTCCCCAAAGATGAAGCTCAAGCTAAACTCATCAAGAAGAGGTCCCCAAGGTTCGTGGTAATGAGCGGAGTCCTCTACCGAAGATCTTTCACGAAGCCCCTGCTAAGGTGTGTCTATCCCAAGGAAATTGAGAACCTCTTGGCAGAAGTACATGAAGGCGTTTGCGGCGGACACCCGGGGGCCAGAACCTTAGCTGACAAGATCATATCGCTAGGTATTTACTGGCCAAACCTAAGGGAAGACGCGCATGCCTATGTTAGAAAATGTGACAAGTGCCAAAGATTCTCTGACATTCCTAGACTACCAGCAGTCGAGCAAACACTTGTGATACCTACGTGGCCATTTGATATGTGGGGGATCGATATCATCGGACCCTTCCCTCCCGCCCGTGGTAATTGCAAGTACGTGATAGTAGCTGTTGATTACTTCTCCAAGTGGATAGAAGCCAAGGCATTAGCCAAGATAACGGAAGAGAACGCGATCAACTTTGTCCATGACAACATCTGGTGCAGATTCGGCCTTCCACATACAATTGTCTCTGATCATGGACTGCAATTTTCTACGGCATTCACTACAGAGTTGGGAAGAGTAAAAGTCCGCCATGCAAAATCTTCAGTTAGCAGACCCCAAGGCAACGGTCAAGCAGAAGCAGCCAACAAACTGGTCCTAACCGCCCTTACCAAGAACCTTGAGGGACGCGAGGGTAGATGGTTGGACGAACTTTCCCTAGCCTTATGGGCTGTTCGCACAACCACCCGGGGGCCAACCGGGGAAACCCCATTCGCACTAACCTTCGGTTCTGAGGCTATGGCACCAGCGGAGATGGCCATCCCTACTGTGAGAAACTCCCATTATGATGAGCAAGTCAACAAGGTTAATAGGCTCCTAGACCTAGACCTGATAGATGAGAAACGACTAGCCGTGCAGATGAGGATGGTGAATTACAAGCAAAGGACCAAGGCATACCACGACAAAAGGGTCATCAGAAGAGTATTCCAAGTAGGCGATTGGGTACTTAGAAAGATTGAGGCCACTGGTCGGAAGGCAGAATAAAACAAGCTCTCCCCAAATTGGGAAGGTCCCTACATCATCACTCAAGTCATTCGAGAAGAGACCTAAAGATTGAAGACCAAGGAGGGGAAAGATCTCAAGCATCCATGACACTCCGACAACCTTAGAAAATATTATCACTAGTCTAGTTTATTTTAAAGTAGATTAGTTTCTTGTTTTCTGTCTTTTATTTTTTTTAGTTGATAGGATTGCAGTTCGATGTAATCGCATTTCAATTTTACGAAAGCAGTTTCTTCCAACATGCAAAGCAACTATCAACTCTTCACAGAGACACCAGAAGATGAGGACCTTATCCCCGACTCTTCGAAACATACACTTTACATCCTAACAAGGGTCCGCCTTGACCTAGGATTACAAATCACAGTCAAGACCAAGGGTCCTCCTTGGCCTAATGACTTTACATCCTAACAAGGGTCCGCCTTGACCTAGGATTACCTATCACAGTCAAGACCAAGGGTCCTCCTTGGCCTAATGACTTTACATCCTAACAAGGGTCTGCCTTGATCTAGGATTACAAATCACAGTCAAGACCAAGGGTCCTCCTTAGCCTAATGACTTTACATCCTAACAAGGGTCCGCCTTGACCTAGGATTACAAATCACAGTCAAGACCAAGGGTCCTCCTTGGCCTGATGACTCTACATCCTAACAAGGGTCCGCCTTGACCTAGGATAACAAATCACAGCCAAGATCGAGAGTCCTCCTCGACCTAATTGCTTACCACACATCCTATCAAGGGTCCGCCTTGATTCAAGATTATAAACCAACAGTCAGACCCGAGGAGTCCTTCCTCGGCATAATGACTTGCCTCACGTCAAGACAAGGGAACACCTTGTCACTACGACTAGAAGGCATCACGTCTAAAACCTGTGCACGAGTCATCTTCCTCGGCATAAGGAGACGAAAAAGAAGAATCACCCCAGCAGTCAAAGCCGAGGAGTCCTTCCTCGGCCTATATGACAGTACAGTTAAAGCCAAGGAGTTCTTCCTCGGCCTAATCACTTGCTCAACAATTAGGAAACGAGGGACCCTCCTCGGATCCCACCTTCACAAGTTTTATGCCCAAGCCTAGCATATGAACAAACACAATCAATTCATTGAAATATATGAATTAAAACAAAGTACTTTTCATTGATATTCAAGAAAAATTACAAGTCCTATCATCTATTACAAAGAACGCGAAAGGAAAATCTATCCTAAGTCTATTGACCATCATTAAAAGGCTTCTCAAGCCAGTCCTCTGTCATAGAGCCGGGGGGAGGAAGGATAGTTTGGTCAACTTGGGCATCAGTCCTCTCAGCCTCCTCTCCCTCGACCTCGGCCTCCACGACATCGGGCTCCCCCTCGTCCTGAATCGCCTCCACCAAGGCTTTGATGTTGCCGGGGACGACAGAAGCAGGCTCCCATGTTGCTCGACTTTCTCGGGCATCCTTTTCAGCTATAACTGCCAAGTTGTAATCAGAAAAGGGAACCAGATGATGAAGATCCCTAACCTCTTCGGCGTACTGATCCCGACAAATCAGTTGAGCAACCTTGTTGATATCCAAGCCGGTGGAGGGGTCAGCCAGGATGCTACGGGCAAGGTGGAGATACCCATCCTCAAACATGGTGGCCGTTTGCTCATCCACGGCATCCTGAAAGGCCGAGCTAGCCATCATGGCATCCTTGAAAGCCGGGCTCTCTTTGAAGCGCGCCACGGCCTCCTCCTCCCGGGCAGGAAGGGTAGCTTCTAACCCTCGGCATTTGGCTTCAGCTTCATCGGCCCTCGTTTGGACCTCAGCCTTATCCTTCCTCGCCGTAGCAAGCTCTTCTTCTTTTAGCCGGAGATGCTCCTCAGCTTTGGCCTTTTCTTCCTCAGCCCTCTTCACTTCGGCCTCTACTTTGGCCTTAGCAGCATCGAGCTCAGCCTCATTGGCCTTCAAAAGTTTGACCAAGGAAGCCTTATCAGCCGCACCCTTCGCCTGGGCGGTCTTGGCATCATTCAGGCGCCTGGCTTTTGTCTTGGCCAAGACGTTCTCGTACGCCGTGACGGAAGCCAACTGAAAGAGAAATCAATGTTAGAAATCCAAGCAAATCTCAAACTTAATATAACCGAGAAAGAAGAGACATTCACCTCGGTAATTAGGAGCCCTTTGCGACAAAGCAAGGCATCCTCGCTGGGAGCCTCTTTGACGAGGGCCTCGTAAGCCTCCTCATCCATAGCCCGCTGAACGGGAGCTCGACCTAGCCTCACCAAGGGTCCCTCCCTAATTTGCAGAGGAAGGCCCCTAAGACGGGGAACATTGATGGCCATGCTCTTAGCGAGCTCATCGGCCTCTTCATCAGTTTTGATGGTCTGAATGGATAAGGGGGGAGGAGCCTCAACATTGGTGGCCCCACTGACAGTTGCCCTCTTAGCTACGGGCTCCTCGGTGCTGGCTGCCTGGGACCTCTTGGAGCCTGAACGTCGGCTTACGAGGCCTCTTTCCTCGGCCAACTCTTCCTCGGCATCAACATGGAGGCTATGCCCCTCTACAGTTGACGGATTATTTTGTTCCTCAGATGCCGCCACTTCCTCGGCATTTACCTCCCCATGCAGTTTGAGGGGAAGGGGTTGATCACCCTGCACATTCAGCACCAAGTTACGAGCATTGGCTTCCTCCCTTCTCTCCACCAAGCCAGATTTCTTGCTTAGCTTCCTCTTTTGTTTCACCAATTCCATGGGGCTCAACCTCCTCGTAGACATTTCGACCTCTTCCTCGGGGGTTCGATCTGCAAAGAAAAAGACGAGAGGGTTAAATATGAGCAGAAGAAGAAAGGAACATCCAAAAAATAACCAAGTACCAAGAGTTAAATATTTACATCCAACTATGTTTATCTCTTCCAGACATTGGTCCGGGGGATGGGACTTGCACCTAGTACAATCCTCATGAAATACTAGGCCGGGGTGAACTGTCCAGTCGTTAAAACGCCTCCCCCTCTTTACGGTGACGAGGGGAGCTACCCCGTCCTTCTTCCCCGACATCAGACCCGCCTGAATATAGTAATGATCAGAAAATTCTATCACCGACCAATCAAGGACCCCCACCTCGGCAAACGACTCTAAGCGCTGGATTAAAGACTGAGTCCACTCATATTGTTGGACAGGAAATGACGAAGTTGGATCCTTGCAAGGAGATTGGAACTCCCAACCTTGGCGACTCTCAACCCTGATGACGTGGTTATCCAAGCCTGCAACTTTGCTAGACATGGGGAGAAGCAGCTTTGGTTTTGTGGATGCACTCCTAATGACGAGGAGCCAACTTTCCTTGACAAATTGGACATTATAGAAATGCTGAAAGGCTCCCATGGTCGACTCATACCCTAAGCTACGGCAGAGGATAATGAAGCTAACAAGAACCCGGGCACCATTAGCTCATAGCATGGCCGGCACTGCCCTTACATCGTCCAAAAATTCGTTGATGAAGGGGTCCAAAGGGAGACGAAGCCCCTGTTGAAATTGTTTGAAATAGAAGTGTACGTAGTCTTGATTGTAGTAAAAGTTCTCCTCCTCCTTCTTCGTCTTAAGCTCAAGTTTGCCCATATAAGTTAACCTGTACTCAGCTTTATCTACCCCGTATTTGGAGTATAGCTTTTCCAGCATGGGATCCCCGGCCCTTGGGGCCCTCTCTTGTCGCTTTCCTATACCTAGGCCTCCTCTTCCTCGGCCTCCCCTTCTTCGAACCAGGCGACCATCAGCCTGGGCACCTTCCACGAAGACGTCAACTATGCGGGTGGACGAGGAGGGCTCTCCTTCTATTCCCGTCATATCTGCATAAAGACGAGGGGACAAAGTTAGTTACCTCGTTGATGGCTGATCTTAGGACGGGGAAGGGAGATTCCCCTCCTCGTCATTTCATAAGGCCGAGGAGGGAGCCTTACCAATCAGACGCTCACGCATTTCACGATCTGAGGCCGGATAGAACAGTTCGATGTGCTCCACTATCTCGGCCCTATTCTCAAGCAACACAATATTACGAGTTGACGAATCAATTCGGTCTATTCTTGTGCTATCGGGGTATTGGATGAACATCCAGGTACGGCCATAACCCCTCAACATCTTTCCTATGTCATCCAGGGTGAGCATCAACCATGGACCTCTCTCCCTCCGATAAGCCCTCAGGTTGCCGGTGTGATATCCGTAACGGAATCGGGGGGAATGGTCCCAAGAACGAGCCATTTCTAAGGGGAATCAAAGATTAAAGGGGGAGTTCATTCAATATTCAAAGAAGTTCAACAAAATGCAAAGAAAATCAAAGACTTGGAGTTTTGGGAGTTAAAGACAAAAATTTATGAAGAAAAGCTTCAATCTTCAACAATGGCAGTTCATTTTTCTTGACTCATCCACAATTTATGTGGGGCCTTCCCAACCTCGGGACCTATAAACTTGTGCCCCGATGGTAGGGTCCCCAACCCGACCCGACTTAGAAGAACCCTTTTTCAAAAATCATTTCAAACCAAATGATGTTTTAATAAAATTTTGGCATGACTTCTCTAAATAAAATGTTTAAGAAACCTGTTCAAGATATTAACTTGCCTTCATTCATTTCACAACAAAAGAAAGGCTTTAACTATCACATTTACAACCATACCACATTAATTTACAAACCATAACTTGAAAACATTTATAAAAGTTATTTACAACTTTCTCCAAAAGAATACATCAACCAACCTAACCCTCCTAGCAAAACGTACGCTGACAACCAAAAGACGAGCCAACTGTGCCCCGGCCTCACCGGTCCTGACCTCCTGTCTCAACGGGATCTAAAAAAATTAAAGGGAGACGGGGTGAGAAAGAATCTCAGTAAGCTATTATGTATGCAGCAAGATGCCAAATAGATGCAACACGTAAACAAGTTGTTCAACATCATATTTAGCACAGATTAACACATTACGTTACCTGAACTTACCTTTTTCCCGTCTCGAATAAGCAGTCGTACTTTCTCAGAATGAAACCCATTTTCTTGTGAACGGCTTAAGCCTATTCACGCCTTACAAGACCCATTTTCCAGGGAACCATGTAAGGTATCAGTATCCTATGAACTGCTTAGGCATATTCATAGTAACTGAGCCCCAAACTGTGGCCGCAGTGGGGTGGAAACGGACACAGGTATAATGAAATCCGAGCAACTTATGTTACAACTTCTCATAAGTGGTCGTGTTCCATTATACCCCCGAAATATCAGCTGATATTGAACACATTCACATTCACACATTCACATTCAAGCACGTAACAGTTACTTGAAATTAAATCCACACATAGGGATAACAACATATAACATGGTATGATTACTCATGTTCAATCTCCAAATAGTGTCACATATCTATATACACTATTGAGTTACCATAATCAACAATAACACGTATGCTCATGATCAAACAAATGATGTCGTGCAACAATTATTTCACGCACCATTTTAACATATAACCATTCCAAAATAATCACGTAGGAGTATAACAATATACAACTAAGTCTACGCGTTCACCATATCCCATTTCATGACTTCCTTTTCAATTTCCATAATCAAGTACCAAGTTTCTATAAACTTTGGCTCTTAAACAAGAATGACTTTCAACCCGGTTCCATGCGGTATTTAGACTACTTCCCCAATTTCATCTTTACTACGTGAGACCTCATTATATAGCTAAAGTATTCTAATTCATCCTACGCTGCAAAGGTTCAATCATTTTCTAAGTTGCATATGATTATAAGCTTTACAAGTTAATTCATAATTTCTGATGCAGGGCACGACTCGTGCCATATGGCACGACTCGTGCCTTTTCCCACAAGCTACTCAGAACGACTTGGGCTATTCTTCACGACTCGTGCTCACGAGTGGCACAAGGGCACGACTCGTGCTCCTTGGCACGACTCGTGCCAAGACCAAAATCGGACACCGGATCGCGGACATCGCAATCGTTCCCACCAAGTCCCATTTTCTCACCTTACTCTGTTTTTCCAAGACCAATAACACTTCCAATCAGACCAAAACTAGTTCATATACCAATTTTAACACATCAACACAATCAAATCATGCCATAGAACATCTATACACCCTCTAACATACCACTAATGCACTATTTCATTACCCTTTTTCAAGTTCTTCTCCCAAACCTTCTCTAACCACTTCCAAGCCAAGCAATTTAGAAAAATCAGTTCCAAAGATAGTTTATAACACAATTTCACTTGAATTAAATTCATATGCTCAACATAGAAAGGAAGACCATAATAACTTACTTGGAAAAATATGAAAAGAACAAGAAGCTTTCTCCGGATAGATGAACACTACTCGTCGCCGTGATCAATAATCCGCAATTACTTTGGAAAACGGAGCAACAGAGAATTTCCTAGAATTTTTAGAAGATCTCTAGGGTTTGGAATTGTTCTTGGCTGGAGGAAGAAGTAAGAAGTTGATGGAAGAGTAAGTAGAAAATGAGGAAGCTTTTCCTTATAAAGGATAAGTATAACATTTTTCCACAAAAGTCCTCCAAGAACCAATTACTACAACTAAACCCCTATACTTCTAATTACTTTAAAGCCCCTACCACTTTCCTAATTCCTTCCATTTTAAAATACCCTTAGAACACTTTTCCTACATTAATTCCATTAAACCTAATATTCCCAAATAAATTTTTAAACGTCATAAACACATAAGCCATGAAATTATCACACAATTAGTCACATATTAATTCAAAGATCATGTAATGCATTAAATAAAATGAAGTGCAACCCCCATTCCCACATGCTCCACGTGTCCTAAACAGTGCCTAGAGTTGGGGTCGTGACACTCACTCCCCCTTAAACCAAATTCGTCCCGAATTTGACTTTCACTTACCGGAATGATCGAACAAGCTAGGGTACTTCTCCCTCATTTATGATTCCAATTCCCACGTAGCTTCCTCTATCGTGTGATTCTTCCATAAAACCTTAACCACGGGAATGCTCTTGGTACGCAACTCCTTAACTTGTCGCTCCAAAATTCTCAATGGAACTTCAACATATGTCATATCCGCTCTAACATCCTCGGGAGGTGAACTCAATATATGCGAAGGGTCATAACAATACTTCCGTAGCATGGACACATGAAATACGTCATGAAGTGAAGATAAAGATGGAGGGAGAGCCAAGCGGTATGCTAACTCACCCACCCTCTCTAGAATCTCAAACGGCCCAATGAATCTCGGTGCTAGTTTTCCTTTATTACCAAACCTCTTTATACCCGTTCTTGGCGAAATCTTCAAGAAAACTGAGTCCCCCACTTGAAATGATAGTTCCCTTCTTCTCGTATCCGCATAACTCTTCTGTCGACTTTGAGCTGTCTTTAGCCTATCTCGAATCACCTTTATCTTCTCGGTCGAATCTCTCACCAAGTCCAGGACTCCCAAAGTCTTGCCTCGCCAACTTCATCCCAACAAATTGGAGACCGACATTTCCTTCCGTACAAAGCCTCATAAGGTGCCATCTCTATACTTTGGGTCGATAACTGTTATTGTAGGCGAACTCCACAAGAGGTAGATGATCTTCCCAAGATGCTTGAAAGTCCATAACACATGCTCGAAGCATATCCTCGAGGATCTGAATCGTTCTCTCCATTTGTCCATCGGTCTGAGGGTGAAAAGCGGTACTGAAACTCAACTTTGACCCCAGTGCTTCATGTAATGCTCTCCAAAACCGGGAGGTGAACCGTGGATCTCTATCCGACACAATGGTAACCGGTACTCCATGTAATCTCACTATCTCTCGGATGTACAACTGAGCCAACTTCTCTAAGGAATACTTAATTGATACAGGTAGGAAATGTGCAGACTTAGTTAACCGATCTACAATTACCCATATCGCATCCATCTTCTTAGGCGTAGGAGGCAATCCCGTAACAAAATCCATCGAAATGCCTTCCCATTTCCACTCCGGAATTTCCAATGGTTGTAGCAACCCCGCCGGTCGTTGATGCTCCGCTTTAATCTGTTGACACGTTAAACACTTGGACACGAACTCGGCAATTTCCTTTTTCATTCCATTCCACCAATATCCTCTCTTTAAATCTTGATACATTTTTGTGCTCCCGGGGTGAACGGCAAACTTGGATTTGTGACCCTCTTCTAACACTTGTCTTTTGATCTCCGGAGACGAAGGAACACAAATTCGACCTCTGAAAGTTAAAATCCCCTCTTTATTCACTGAAAATTCACTTGCTTTTCCATCTTGCAACTTTTCTCGGATTTTCTTCAATTCCTCATCCTTCTGTTGAGCTTCCAAAAGATCCCCGTAAAGAGTTGGAACGGCTCTCACATTCGCAAACAACATATGACTCTTCACTTCTCGCGATCTCAAAGATGAGAGATGGGCCTTACGGCTAATAGCATCCGCTACTACATTCGCTTTCCCCGGGTGATACGAGATGGTACAATCATAATCCTTCAGGAGCTCCAACCATCGCCTCTGTCTGTTGTTGAGCTCCTTCTGGGTGAATAAGTACTTCAAACTTTTATGATCCGTGAATATCTCAAATTTAGCTCCATATAAATAATGTTTCCACTTGTGTAAGGCAAATACAATAGCTGCTAACTCCATGTCGTGAGTGGGATAATTTTGCTCTGCTGGTGATAGTTTCCATGAAGCATACGCAATGACCTTTCCCCTTTGCATCAAAACACACCCCAATCCCTCTTTAGAAGCATCACTATAAATGACAAAATCCTCGCATCCATCTGGCAAGGTAAGGATCGGAGCCGAAGTCAATCTCCTCTTTAATTCATTAAAACTAGCCTCACACTTCTCATCCCACACAAAAGGAACCTCCTTCCTAGTCAAACGAGTCAATGGAATTGCAATCCGTGAAAAGCCCTCAATAAACCTCCGATAATATCCCGCTAGGCCAAGGAAACTGCGAACCTCTGTCACTGTAGACGGCGGCTTCCAGTTGACTATTGCCTCAATCTTCGCAGGATCTACGGTAATTCCATCACGTGATACCACATGGCCAAGAAAAGAAATCCTCTCAAGCCAAAACTCACATTTGTTGAATTTAGCAAACAATTGTTTCTCTCGAAGCAAGGACAAGACGATTCTCAAATGCTCCTCATGCTCCTCCCGTGATTTAGAGTATACCAAAATGTCATCGTTGAAAACCACCACAAAATTATCAAGATAAGGTTTGAAGATTCGATTCATCAAGTCCATAAACACAGCTGGGGCATTTGTCAATCCAAAAGGCATCACAAGAAATTCATAGAGTCCATACCTCGTTCTGAATGCAGTTTTAGGGATATCCTCCGCTCTAATCTTCAACTGGTGATAACCACTACGCAAATCCAACTTGGAGTAGATAACCGAACCTTGTAGTTGATCGAAAAGGTCATCAATGTGAGGCAACGGATATTTGTTCTTAACAGTGGCTTGGTTCAACAACCTGTAATCAATACACAATCGTAGCGTACCATCCTTCTTTCTAACAAATAATACTGGCACTCCCCAAGGTGATACACTAGGACGAGATGAAACCCCGATCAAGAAGTTCTTGCAAGCTGTACTTTCAATTCTTTAAGTTCCGGAGCCATTCTATACGGAGCCTTAGAAATGGGTGAGGTACAGTACAAGATCAATACAAAACTCTATTTCTCTATCGGGGAGGCATATCATATTCGAGTTGAAAACACGTCAGCAATTCATTCACAATAGGTACTTGGGACGGCTCGGGGATTTCTTACGAACATCGACCGCATAAGCCAAATAACCCTCACACCCCTTTGACAACAACTTCCTAGCTTTCAATGCAGATATCACATTTATGCCAAACAATGATTTATCAGCGTCAAAGACAAATACAGGCACATTAGGCATAGAAAAGGTGACGCGCTTCTTGCGACAATCCACTAAGGCATGACAATTGCTTAACCAATCCATGCCTAAGATAACATCAAAGTCCCGGATTGGTAACTCTACCAAATCCACGGGCAACACATGACCACATATAAGCACCTCACAATCATGATAGATCAAAGAAGACTCGAGGCACTCTCCAATGGGAGTAGACACCTCTAACAGATAAGGCAATATCTTGGGCATTTTATGCAATGTGAATGCAAAATGAGATGAAACATACGAATGAGACGATCCAGGGTCGATAAGAATACGAGCCACGACCCCGAGACAGGGACTATACCTCTAATGACCGGCGACGGATCTACCTCGCCACGTCTGGGGCAAACACCCTACCCGGAACTCTCTCCTTAGGTTTTCCTTCGACATCCCTCTTAACACCACTCCTTGGCGGAACCCCACTGCGGTGCACGCAGCAAGACTTCGGATAAACTTTGGACAGTCTCTTCGGTAGTGTCCCATCTCGCCGCAACTAATACACTTCCCTTGTTTCGCCCAGCAATTCTCTTCCGAATGACCACCCCTCTTACACCAATTACATACAGTACCAACTTTGCTAGGTGCAAGACGAACAGAACCACTAACACTTCCTCCTTTAGCCCCTCCAGGAGTAGTAGTCTTTGGTTGACTCATTCTTGACTTGAACCTTGACACGAGAACTTGGATTTGAATCCACCACCTTCATGCTTGCCCGGTGCTCCTCAATGTCATTCTCTATTCTATAAGCCATATTTACCGCCGCTTGATAAGTAGGAAAGTCATGGGTCAACAATTGCTTTCTGAACTCTAATCTCAATCCCTTCACAAACCGATAAACTCTCCTTTGCTCATCCGGTACAAGATGAGGGCAGTACCTTGCCAATTCAGTGAACTTTGATGAATGCGAGCCACGGACATTGTTCCTTGTTCCGGCTTCTGGAAATTCCGCTTCTTTCTTATCCTCGTCACCATTGGTATAAAATGCTCCCTGAAACTCCAAGTGAAATTATTCCATGTCTGTGGAGTATGCTCTCTTTCCCAACTCCCCCTGAGTATTTGCCACCAATGCTCGGCTGGCCCTTCCAACTTGAACACGGCACATCGAACCTTCTCCTCATCTGAGCTTCCCATTGCAACAAAGATCTTTTCCATCGCTTCCAACCATCTTTCTGCCTTAGCTGTATCCGGATCTCCATTGTAGCTAGGTGGAGCCAACTTAACAAACTTTTCCAATCCGTGCGCTTGTCGCCCTTCTTGTTGTTGTTGCTGACCTTGGCCTTGAGCTGCGATACCCTGAATAAAAGACCGGAACATGTTCATCAAATCCACATTTGGATCCCCTCCGGATCCCCCTGCTTCTGGATCTCCTTCCACCCTTTGTTGTCCTTTACCAGTATCAGCCATCACACAATTTCCCTGCATCAAACACTCGACGTCAGACATCACACTCCCCCTTAGACTCGACTTCTACCCTTGACATCTAACCTTAGCTCTGATACCAACTGTGGGGCCTTCATAACCTCGGGACCTATAAACTTGTGCCCCGATGGTAGGGTCCCCAACCCGACCCGACTTAGAAGAACCCTTTTTCAAAAATCATTTCAAACCAAATGATGTTTTAATAAAATTTTGGCATGACTGCTCTAAATAAAATGTTTAAGAAACCTGTTCAAGATATTAACTTGCCTTCATTCATTTCACAACAAAAGAAAGGCTTTAACTATCACATTTACAACCATACCACATTAATTTACAAACCATAACTTGAAAACATTTATAAAAGTTATTTACAACTTTCCCCAAAAGAATACATCAACCAACCTAACCCTCCTAGCAAAACGTACCCTGACAACCAAAAGACGAGCCAACTGTGCCCCGGCCTCACCGGTCCTGACCTCCTGTCTCAGCGGGATCTAAAAAAATTAAAGGGAGACGGGGTGAGAAAGAATCTCAGTAAGCTATTATGTATGCAACAAGATGCCAAATAGATGCAACACGTAAACAAGTTGTTCAACATCATATTTAGCACAGATTAACACATTACGTTACCTGATCTTACCTTTTTCCCGTCTGAATAAGCAGTCGTACTTTCTCGGAATGAAACCCATTTTCTTGTGAACGGCTTAAGCCTATTCACGCCTTACAAGACCCATTTTCCAGGGAACCATGTAAGGTATCAGTATCCTATGAACTGCTTAGGCATATTCATAGTAACTGAGCCCCAAACTGTGGCCGCATTGGGGTGGAAACGGACACAGGTATAATGAAATCTGAGCACCTTATGTTACAACTTCTCATAAGTGGTCGTGTTCCATTATACCCACGAAATATCAGCTGATATTGAACACTTCACACATTCACATTCAAGCACGTAACAGTTACTTGAAATTAAATCCACACATAGGGATAACAACATATAACATGGTATGATTACTCATGTTCAATCTCCAAATAGTGTCACATATCTATATACACTATTGAGTTACCATAATCAACAATAACACGTATGCTCATGATCAAACAAATGATGTCGTGCAACAATTATTTCACGCACCATTTTAACATATAACCATTCCAAAGTAATCAAGTAGGAGTATAACAATATACAACTAAGTCTACGCGTTCACCATATCCCATTTCATGACTTCCTTTTCAATTTCCATAATCAAGTACCAAGTTTCTATAAACTTTGGCTCTTAAACAAGAATGACTTTCAACCCGGTTCCATGCGGTATTTAGACTACTTCCCCAATTTCATCTTTACTACGTGAGACCTCATTATATAGCTAAAGTATTCTAATTCATCCTACGCTGCAAAGGTTCAATCATTTTCTAAGTTGCATATGATTATAAGCTTTACAAGTTAATTCATAATTTCTGATGCAGGGCACGACTCGTGCCTTTTCCCACAAGCTACTCAGAACGACTTGGGCTATTCTTCACGACTCGTGCTCACGAGTGGCACAAGGGCACGACTCGTGCTCCTTGGCACGACTCGTGCCAAGACCAAAATCGACACCGGATCGCGTACATCGCAACTGTTCCCACCAAGTCCCATTTTCTCACCTTACTCTGTTTTTCCAAGACCAATAACACTTCCAATCAGACCAAAACTAGTTCATATACCAATTTTAACACATCAACACAATCAAATCATGCCATAGAACATCTATACACCCTCTAACATACCACTAATGCACTATTTCATTACCCTTTTTCAAGTTCTTCTCCCAAACCTTCTCTAACCACTTCCAAGCCAAGCAATTTAGAAAAATCAGTTCCAAAGATAGTTTATAACACAATTTCACTTGAATTAAATTCATATGCTCAACATAGAAAGGAAGACCATAATAACTTACTTGGAAAAATATGAAAAGAACAAGAAGCTTTCTCCGGATAGATGAACACTACTCGTCGCCGTGATCAATAATCCGCAATTACTTTGGAAAACGGAGCAACAGAGAATTTCCTAGAATTTTTAGAAAATCTCTAGGGTTTGGAATTATTCTTGGCTGGAGGAAGAAGTAAGAAGTTGATGGAAGAGTAAGTAGAAAATGAGGAAGCTTTTCCTTATAAAGGATAAGTATAACATTTTTCCACAAAAGTCCTCCAAGAACCAATTACTACAACTAAACCCCTATACTTCTAATTACTTTAAAGCCCCTACCACTTTCCTAATTCCTTCCATTTTAAAATACCCTTAGAACACTTTTCCTACATTAATTCCATTAAACCTAATATTCCCAAATAAATTTTTAAACGTCATAAACACATAAGCCATGAAATTATCACACAATTAGTCACATATTAATTCAAAGATCATGTAATGCATTAAATAAAATGAAGTGCAACCTCCATTCCCACATGCTCCACGTGTCCTAAACAGTGCCTAGAGTTGGGGTCGTGACAATTTCTCCTAAAAACCCTAGAATGATCAAAATCAGAAGCGAAATGCATAAAAGGGAAGGAATTTCATACCTGAGTTTACAAAGAACGGTTGGAGTCACAACGAAATCAACGCCGCCTGAGAAATAGACCTTCGCCGGAAACTGGGTTCGAACAGACTAAGGTCGCCGGAATGTTTTGTCGCCTGAACCTTGCTATTCGCTCTCAAACGCTTGGGGTTTGTAAAGATCGAAATGAGAAGGGTTTTAGCTTTTTATAACCCCTTAATCGGGTCAAAACCATGGGTAAAGCAAAAATCCGGGTCTGGCGCCCCCTAAATTAAATGCTGGTAACGATTTCCAAAGCGTGACAAGACATGGGGGGCCCCGTGTAATCATGAGAATATTAACCGTCAGATAATGAAGAGACGCTGAGTACACGTGTCAAAACCTGTTCGTATCCCATAAGCCGAGGACGAGATGACTTTCTACTCGTCCTAAGCCGAGCTAGAAAGTCGAGGGCCACTGATTGGTATAAACCGAGATACGAACATGGGCTTGTTCGAGCTGGGCCCAAATGGATTGGGCCATAAACATAATCCAACACACAAGTATCAGGGCCGAGAAACACTTTCCTCGTATGACGAGGATCATTCACCTCGACCTTATATCATCATGTTTGTGCCATCGTACTCCGAGATATCATCAGGTGACGAGGAGAGAAAAGTTCTTACCTCGGCATATCATAAAATGCCGAGGAGATAGATTTGTTTACCCCGGCATGTTACCTTGCCGGCCAAGCACCAAATCACGAGGAAGCAGAATCATTCACCTCGGCCCACTTGCCAAGGCCGAGATAAAACATTTATGTTCCTCGGCGTTCCGGTTAGCAGATTATACAGTCCTTATCAAACAAGGATTTTACAGTCATGACTCATTCTGGATTACAATCACCAACACCAATTCAAGTCAAACAATGACTCTTTAGCAGATATAATTCTCTTAGGATTATATCTTATCTCTTTACAAGTTCACTTCAACATGGATTCTATCGATCCATCCCTATAAATACAAGGCCCATGGCTCATTATTTGGTACGTTACTTTTTATCTTGCAGAAACTCTGTCAATTTGGTTTCTCACATACAAATCGTGAACTTATTCTCACGCCGGAGGGCCTTTAGCCGGATCCGCCCCAGCTTAGTTTACGTGTTTTCTCTTATTTTCAGGCCTTGCAATCACCGGAGCATTCATCGCTTGGATTTGGGCTGATTTGACAATTTTGGCATCATCAAAGTAATTTCAATAAAAAATTATTATTCAAAAAAAACCTTTAAAATTGTTTTTGTATCACCATTAATAATACTCATAATACATTTTAATTTTTTATTAAGGGCAAAATGGGAAAGGGACACGTGTTTTATACTATAGGTTTCAAAAAAAAAACTAATACTTAGGCTCCTTTTTGTTTCGCGTAAAACGATTTTCGAAAAATGAAAATATTTTCGAAAATGAAAATATTTTCGAAAAATGATATAAACATGTTTTCGGCTGTTTGTTAATGAAAATGTTTTTCCGAAAATATTTTCATGTGTTTAATAGATTAAAGAAAAATATTTTTCGATAAAAACACAATTTGAGATAAGTTGAAAGAGATAGGGTGGGGTAGGGTGATGGAAGTGGGGTGGTAGGATAGGAGGTGGGGATTAGTAGGGGGTGAGGTAGGTGGGTGTGGGGTAGGAAAAAAAATTGCTTGAGAGTGTAGTGTGGGGTAGGAAAAAAAATTGCTTGAGAGTGTAGTAGTTGTTAAAATATAATTTTAAAATTAATAAAAAATATTTTTTAACCTTGAGGTGGTGGGAGTGGGGAGTTGTTAAATTTAAAACGATTAATTTTTTTTGACCCGACCTGGGGGGTTGGTGGTGGTGGTGGTGGTTGATGTGGGATGTGTAACGTGGGAATATATGGAAAGTTAGGTGTGTGTGTGTGTGTGTGAGGGTGTTACCATTTTTTGAAAACTGTTTTAATTAGAAAAAATACGTAAGTCATTTTATTTGAAAAAGTGGGAAAAATACTTTCTCAATTTTATAGTGCTTACCAAACATCGAAAAATAAGGAGAACGTTTTTCGAAAAATATTTTCACCCAAACAAACAGACTCTTAATATTCTACTACCTCCGTCCCACCCCAATTGAGTCACTTTCCTTTTTCCTTTTTGAAACGTCCCACTTCAATTGAGACATTCCATAAATGGAAAGAAGTGAACAGTATTT
Organism: Adenophora triphylla var. japonica; assembly: GCA_022495995.1. NCBI lineage: Eukaryota > Viridiplantae > Streptophyta > Magnoliopsida > Asterales > Campanulaceae > Adenophora > Adenophora triphylla. The sequence continues at coordinate 117,877 of JAFEMH010005087.1, forward strand.
CGGACATTTATATCCTCATAATGTTAGTATATATTTACAAAAAAAATCATTCATTATATCCTTAAAATTTTAACATATTTACAAAAAAATCAATCATTAACTTATTATTCCTTCCACTCATTTTTTCTCCGATTAAATATTTTTAACTTTTACATTCTCTTTCCTATTTCCTACCACACATTTAACTTTTATATTCTCTCTCCTCTAATTTTTATTCACTTTATTCATTTTTCTTAATAATCGTGAAATTATCCCATGACTCAATTGAGCTGGGACGGAACGGAGGGAGTACTTTTTATGCACTGACATCAATGATGTTTTGGACAATTATATTTTAACCCATTTGCTTTTGCTATTGTTTACCCTATTCTTTGTATCTATATATATATAATAACAAGATCTTGGTAATTTAAGGGGGTATGAGGGGCATTTTCGTCTTTTCATATCGTGGCAAATTTGCAATTAACAAGGGGAAATGGCGACGTGGCAATATCTGATTGGTTGGTTTTTTTTTTTTTTTTTTTTTTAAACAAACTTGGACACATGTCCGCATAATGGGCATGGGCATTTTTGACAATTCCATGGAGAGTGGACCACGCGCCCGACAAACGCACGTTCAACCAAGCTTTTTCCTTTTTTTTTTTTTTTTTTTTTGTGACACATGGCAACAAACGATTGGATGAATGGATTTCAAAAAAAAAAAAATTATCCCATTTCTTTGACCTCAATTATTATATATTAAAATAATTTTTTTTTTACACCAAAATTCATAATTTTTTTTTTCTCTTTAAATAGAGACTTCTTTCATTTGATTTGGACAAAGAAAATAATTCTCTTTTTTAAATATATACTCTCTCCGTCCCAAGAAATTCGTCACCATTTTAGGCCCGACACGCAAATTAAGAAAAAATATGGGAAGAAAAAATGTTATGAGTGTAATTTAAAAATAGGAGAGAGAATTAGTGGAGAAAATAGTAAATTTAAAAAGTGTTGTGAGTGTAATGGTGTTTTAGGAGAGAGAATGAGTGGAGGGAATAGTTAGTGGGATAATAGAATATTAATAAAAAAAATTCAGTTTAGGAAAGGTGACGCTTCAAACGGGACGTCATTTTGGGTAAAAAGTGACGAAAATCCTGGGATGGAGGGAGTATTTGTTAATTATCCTATACTAATTTTTCAATTTCTTTTTAGTTAAAATTAATTAAGTGTGAATGACTTTTTTTAATTATAAATGATAATAAAAAATTCCTATTTTTTTAAATATTTTTTTTACTGCACCGAAATTCATAATTTTTTCCTCTTTAAATAGAGACTTTTTTATTTGATTTGGACAATGAAAACAAATCTTCTTTTTTTTAAATAAAAATTTATTTTTATTAAGTGTGAATTATTTATTTTTACTTATAAATGATAATAATAATAATAATAATAATAATAATAATAATAATAATAATAATAATAATAATAATAATAATAATAATAATAACAATAATTTTACTAATCATAAAAATAAAGTATATAAAATAAAGTAAAAGTGGTGGGATATAGGAAGATTAGTTGGGATGGTGTTTAAATTTTTTAAACAAAATCATTGTGTATTTATAAATGTGGGTTATGGTTTCTATTTAATAAGTGGGATGGGGTAATATGGTTATTTTTTTTATTTTAATTCGATATATGAAACAATTTATTTAATTTTTTTAAATAAATCTTTGAAGTATAGTAAAGAATGTATAAATAAATTTGTTGATTTTTGTATTCGTCTAAAAAAATTGTGTATTTATAATATAGGAATTAATTTGATTGAAAAAAGGAAAATATTTGTGAAGAAAAATATTTTTTGATAAAGAAATTATTATTTCAATTTAATTTAATTTTTGATTTTTTTAATGTGGGTAGGAAATACTGTATGTAATAATTTTACTAAAAGCTTGGTCTCAATTTTTTAAGTCTCAATCTATATATTTAAAATGGGTCATTTGTTCATTTTAAGATATACTATTGTGTAGTAAATGTTGTCTCTATAATTTAAAATGGGATATCAGTTGAAATAATAATAAAAAAATACTGGGATATATGTAGAGTTTAAAGGCGGAGGAGGGTCAATTTACTCCCTTGCGTTGTTGGCTCTGCTTATATATATATATATATATATATATATATATATATATATATATATATATATATATATATATATATATATATATATATATATATATAATTTATATATAATTTATATTTGTAAAATGTTTATTTCAAATTTTATATTTATTTTACAAAACTAATACACAATAATAATAATCAATTTTTAAAGTTATTTGTTAATTTTCGTTATCTATAAAATTCTCGATTTTATTATGTATTACTTTAATTTGTTGATGTGTATGTATGTCTAATAATTTAAAAAAAAATATGAAGATGAATTAAAATAATTGATAGAAGAGAGAATTTATGGATTGGACATATAGGGGCTGATGAATTTGGATTAGGATTTCTATTTAATTATTGGGTAAATCACTTATTCATACTTTAATGTCTCATAAGTGTCTGTAATAAAATTTTTAAAGTGTATGATAATTTATTTTTCATTTCACGATATTTTTATTATTGTTTTCCTTTTATGTTATGCATATTACTAAAAGTCATGGTAGATATTAACTTGTGTTGGTCTTTTTTCCCAAATAGATATTATGTATTTTGGTATTCTCAATTATATTTTGTATTATCGAAATTTCACATTCTCGATGGTCCGAAGATATTGATATGTAATGATTCACTTTCTTACTCTTTCGACATTTGTACCGATAAAGTTGTCTTTTAAAGATGTGTTTCACAATGTATAAAAATGTTTGTCCCATTTCGTCATACTATTTAATTTTTGTCTTTTTAAGCATCAATAACTATCCGTGCATCACACGGATGTAACACTATATTTATTTTCGTGACCTTCAATCTGATATTTTTACTAACAATATATTTTTCAAAGCATTTTTTATAATGTATACAAACATCTCTATTTTCTTTTGTATTCGTTTGAATTTCAATAAGTTATTCATTATTAACTGTCCGTGCATCGCACGGGGGTTAAACTTGAAAACGTGAGTTTTATGGGAACATAATTATGTTTCCTTGTTTAATTTGTCTTCTATTATGGTAAGAAGATTTTGAGACTTTCATGGAGATTTATAAGTATCTTATTTTTATTAAGAGATTGTATTTATGTAAATATCTTTTATTTATGTACATAGTTTTATATTAGGACTAACCTACTAATATTTGATTTCCTTGTGAGTGTGTTATACGTTTTCATATAGGAAAAGGAATCTCACAAAGGAAGAGGTCGATTGCATGAAGATCTTCTCAATGGTGCATTATAAATACAAGGCATTCAGCACAAAGAGAAGCTACGGTTTTAGAGAGAAAAACATACATTCTTCATTGTATTCGATTGAGTTGATTTTAGGTTGTGAGCTTACATCCGTAACTCACATCTAGGTTTTCATAAAGTTCTCTTGTTTTACTTCTGATTGAATAAGTCCTACTTGGGAAAGGGGAGTTGTTCATATCATAGAAGGTGATTAGAACTTGTTTAGTATTTTCATATTTTAGTTTTTCACTTATTTGTTTTTGTAAGAAACATAAGTTTTTATAGTGAAAGGTTTTTGGGCGTAAGCCTAGTTTGCTGATCACACAGATCACTAAGCGTATATAACTCTTGAGTTATTGCATTTTAGTTACATTTAATTGTTTTATTCCGCCGCATTATTACTGTGGATGTGTGGACAGTTGTGAGACACATCTGTACTCACATCCTTTGCCTATTGCGTGATCCAAGTTTCCTAGCTACACGAAACTTTCAATTGGTATCGAGCCAACTCTCGAAATATTACCGAGTGTTGATCCGTAAAGTGTAGTCATTATGGAATGCCAAAATCACCAAAATAGGCCTCCTGTCTTCGATGGCACAAATTATTCTCTTTGGAAGTCTAAGATGCGAAACTACATCAAAAGTATTGATTGAAAGAGCTTGGATGTGCATTCTTGTTGCATGGCAACCTCCTACCGTGGAGAAAAAGCCATCTTCTCGGTGTTGGTGAGTCCTTCTTTGAAAGAAAACCCGAAGAACAATGGACTCTTGATGAAATACAAGCCGCAAATTACAATTCAAAAGCCATGGGTGCTATTTCCAACCCATGTTTCGGGAATATGTACAAGCTTATAACAAATGAAAGTATAGCCAAAGTCGCTTGGGATATTTTGCAAACTCAATGTGAGGGAGCACCAAGTGTGAAGGCTACTGTGCTTAGAATTTTAATGGATAGGTTTGAGTTACTTCGAATGGAAGAAACCGAGGATATTGTGTCATATGCCGCTAAGATTCATGAGATTTCAAATGAATGCACAAGTCTAGGAGAATCTATCTCCAATGCAAGACTTGTTAGTAAAATACTAAGAACCTTGCCTGAAAGGTTTAACATAAAAGTAGCCGTGATTGAAGAAACAAAGGACACAAACACCGTAGGTCTTGACACTATCATAGGAATCTTGACCGTGTTTGAGCTTAACCTTGAGGCTCGAAGAAGAACAAAACACACGCCTTGCCCTTAAAAGTGCTGCCGCTCTACCAAAAGAGCTTGTGGAATTATCCTCTGAAATTGACAAGTCTAATCTTGAAGATGAGGATGTAGCTTTTATTTCAAAGAAATTCGGTTCTATACCGAAAAATAGAAGGATAAGCAAATTCCCCAATAGACCTACTTCCAAGATCGCCGAAAAGCCAAAACCTAGCACCGACACCGGATTCAAGAAACCAAGTTTTGAAAATAAATCATCTCGAATCGTCCAATGTAGGGCATGTCGTGGCTTTGGTCATTATGCCCAATGAGTGTGCTAATACTCTTAAAAAGAAGGGAATGAGCTTAACCGCTACCCCTTAGTGACGGTGAGGATGAGGAAGAAGAAGTGGCTAACATGTCTGCCTTAAATTGCCACTCTCGTGTTTAATGCTTTTTCGCAGATATAGAAGAATATACTCTGAAAAACCCTTCGATGTGGGCTCGCCAGTGTACACATCCGGTGTCACATCTGGTGGAGCCGAACTGTTTCTCTGTAAAAGGAGATTCGGATGATGAAGATGAAGAAAGAGACATTCCCTATGAGGAACTCTTTGCCACATACAAGGAGCCGCATACGTATTGGATGAAAAGATTGGACAAAATTGAGGTACTTGTTAAGGTAAACAAATCTCGTCTCGATAAATTGGTCGCTTGTGAAGATGAAAAAGTCAGTACTTTCAAAAGAAAATGATGCTCAAAGGATACCATTGCAAGACTTGAAGTCCTTGTGACTAAAAGAGAAGTTGACCTTGAAAAATTCAAGAATGAATGTGAAAAAGCCGATAATACTTTTACTAAGTTAAATAAAAGTAAAATGAAAATGGAAGAAGCTTTTTCTATGGGTCAACGTGACAAAATTGGTATAGGTTTTGAAAATAATTTTGTAAAGGAGGGATATGAGGGTTCTACCTCTAAAAGTGTGAAAAAACAAGCTTTTAAAGAAAAAGTCATTACCTGAGTGAGAAGAGACCAAGAAAGAGGCATTACATCCGTCATTACCGCCTAGCTCCCGGTCACATTAGGCCCATTCGTTACAAACTTAAGGCCGATAAAAATCTGGTAACTTCAAACGGCCTCGGATGTGTGAGAAGATGTATGCACATCCTAACACACATCCAAATAATCCGAGACCTCTCGCAACCCAAAAAGAAAACCGTCTAAACAAATGGGTAGCCAAACCAATTACCACCTGTAATGTTGTCTACTCTTCCCTCAAGAGTACCGTCTCTCGGCTCTTGGTATTTTGATAGTGGGTGCTCTAGGCACATGACTGGGAAACCAAGCAAATTCTTCTTGACTATGAAATAATAAATGGAGGGAAAGTAAATTTTGGTGGAGGTGCTCAAGGAAAGATTGTTGGGAAAGGAACCCTAGATGTCAAGGGTCTCCCAAAATTGCACAATGTGTACCATGTGGAAGGCTTGAAAGCCAACCTAATAAGCATCACTAACCGTGTGATGATGACCTATTTGTGAAGTTTGATAAGCACTTGTGTGAAGTGTTTGATAAGGATAATAAATGTGTGTTTACCGGTCCTAGATCTCGCCGATAATTGTTACCAATTTGGTGACAATCTTTCTTGCCTAAGCTCAAAAGCTAATGATGTCAATCTCGTGGCACCAAAAATTAGGGCATGCTAGCCGTAGAACTCTGGAAGAACTTCAAAGGTTTGAAGCCATTAAAGACCTCCCTAAACCGAACTTCAAGAACCCCGATGTCTCGTGGTTCATGTCAAAAGGGAAAACAAACAAAAGCATCACATAAAAAGATCCAACAATGCTCCACAACTAGATGTTTGGAGATGATTCACACTGATTTAATGGGACCTATTGAAGTAGAAAGCTTTGGTAGGAAAAAGTATGCCTTTGTGTGTGTTGATGATTATTCTAGGTACACTTGGGTAATGTTCTTAAGAGAAAAGTCGAAACAATTGGAGAATTCAAGAATTGGTACAAAAAGAGTTAGAAATCTTTATGGTCTTAAGACTGTGAGGATTAGGTCCGACTACGGCACCGAATATGAGAATCAAATGTTCACCAATTTTTGCAATTCTAAGGGAATCACTCATGAGTTTTCTGCACCAATCACCCCACAAAGAAAAATGGAATTGCTTTGAAAGAAAGAATAGAACCTTGCAAGAAATGGCTAGAGTCATGCTAAGTTCAAAGAACTTGTCCAAAAAATTTTGGGCAGAAGCTTTAAACACTGCTTGCCACATTGGCAATAGGGTGTTTCTAAGGATTGGAAGCACTGTCACTCCATATCAAATTCTCCTTGGAAAGAAACCAACTGTAAAATATTTTCATGTGTTTGGTTGTGTTTGTTATATTCTCAATGATAGAGAATACCTGTCCAAGTTTGATTCAAAAAGTGACAAAGCAATTTTCATAGGCTATTCCACAAACAGTAGAGCTTACAGAGTTTTCAATCTCAAAACTAAGACCATTATGGAATCTGCTAATGTTAAATTTGATGACTCACTTGATCTTAACCTCAAGACTGCTGAGGATGATGTTTCAGGTTGCTTGCTGGAATTTGGAAGGATGAAGAAGCAGTCTTTGAAAAAGCAAAAGAAACTTCAGTCTTTGTTAAAAATGATGAACCTGACAAGGATGTAACCAAGGATGTGGACACATCTGCCTCCACATCTGAACCCACATCTGCACCCACATCCACTCAAACGCCTGTAACTGAGGACAGTTCCTCTGATTCTGATCAGGATGATGCTCCAGAAGGTAATGTGAATGGGTGTGTGGATAGGTCAAAGGATATCCCTTCTAAAATTCAGAAAAACCACCCCACTTCACAAGTTGTGGGAGATGTGCATGCTCAAGTGAGAACTAGACAAAAGGATAAAGTTGATTATAGAAAGATGGCTGGTTTATGGAGTTGCTCCTCAGCATACTCCCAGGTAAGCTTCTGTTGTTTTGTTTCTAAAATTGAACCTAAAAATATTACTGAAGCATTGAAAGATGCTGACTGGATTATGGCTATGCAAGATGAATTAATTCAATTTGAAAAGAATGAGGTATGGACTCTTGTTCCTAGACCCTCACATGGTAATGTCATAGGAACTAAATGGATTTTCAAAAACAAAACTGATGAGCAAGGTGTGATAACTAGAAATAAAGCTAGGTTAGTTGCTCAAGGTTACACTCAAATTGAGGGAATTGACTTTGAGGAGACATTTGCTCCTGTTGCAAGAATTGAGTCCATTAGGCTTTTGTTAGCCATTGCTTGTTATCTCAAGATTACTCTTCATCAAATGGATGTCAAGAGTGCCTTTTTAAATGGGATATTAAATGAGGAAGCCTATGTTGAACAACCTAAAGGCTTTGTGGACTCCAAATATCCTAATCATGTGTATAAACTGAAGAAAGCTCTGTATGGGCTAAAGCAAGCCCCTAGAGCTTGGTATGGTAGGTTGACTGACCACTTGCTTCAACTAGGATTCAAGAGAGGTGAGGTTGACAAAACCTTGTTTGTGAGGAGAAACAAGAAAGAGATTCTTGTGGCACAAATCTATGTAGATGACATTGTGTTTGGATCAAATTCTGATCCAATGCTAGGCGAATTTGTGGATAGCATGACTTCCACATTTGAGATGAGTATGGTAGGTGAGTTGAACTTTTTCTTAGGCTTACATTAAGCAATTCAAAGATGGTATGTTCATTTCACGTCTAAGTATGCCAAGAATCTTGTGAAAAAGTTTGAGCTTGAACACTCTTCACATCAAAGAACCCCAATGGGATCTTCCCAAAACTAAGTCATGATTCGATGGTGAGAGTGTTGATCAAACCCTTTATAGAAGCATGATAGGAAGTTTGCTTTACCTCACTGCAAGTAGACTGACATTATGTTCGGTGTGTGTCTATGTGCTAGATACCAAGCCAACCACTAAAGTGTCCCATCTTAAAGCATTGAAAAGGATCATTAGGTATGTGAGTGGAATTTGTGAACCTAGGTCTGCATTACTCTAAAGAAACAAACACAAATTTGGTTGGGTACACCGATTACGATTGGGTGGAAATAGTGATGATAGAAAAAGTACCACTGGTGGATGTTTCTACCTAGTTAATAACCTTGTGTTTTGGTATAGTCGGAAGCAAAATTGTGTGTCCTTGTCCACTGCTGAGGCTGAATATGTTGCCCTTTGAGTTGCTGCACACAATTACTTTGGATGAATCAAATGCTAAAAGATTATGGATTAAATAGCAAAGTTTTGACTGCTTTTTGTGATAACAAAAGTGCCTTGGACATATCTAAAAATTCTGTTCAACATTCTAGAACAAAGCACATTGATATTAGACATCATTTCATTAGAGATCTTGTAGAGCAAAAAGCGTGTGTCCTGGAATTTGTTGGGACTGAAAATCAATTGGGCTGATATATTTACAAAGGCATTAGATTTAGAGAGATTTTCCTCCCTGAGGAAGTCTCTTGGCTTGTGTGATATCTAAGGTTGTGAGACCAGATGTGTCTCACATCCTCTAACACATCTGTAGTGTAGTTTAACTGAAAAAAAAAAAAATCATAAAAAGAAAAAATCCAAAAATATCATGCATTAGCACGAAATTTCTCAGTGTGGTCACTTGTGAGTCTTCATCTTTGACATTATTTTTGATCACTTAATTGTGAGTATTTCCTGTCCATGTAATCTTTTGATTACTTGGTATAACCTTCCTAGGTATCTCACAGTGGGTGCTAAAAGAAAAAAAAATATATATATATGTGAGAAACAGCTGCTTCACCCTTAGTATGAAGCCATACCATTGTGATCAAGTGATTTTCATAAGAAAACTTGAAGTCAAACTTGATAAGATCATTGGGAAAAAGGGCTATCTTTGGGATCAAGTAAAGTGAAAGCTACTCACATTGCAAAAATCCACAACAAAAAATTGGTGGATGCATCCTAGAGGCTGTGCAGATTGGATTATTGCTCATTGACTTTTTGTGATCTAAATGTGTCCCAATATGTGACTCACATCCTATGCCACATCCATAAGCTGAGAATATTTCCCTCACTTGTGTGTTTGCATCATGCTAGGCATATTGCATTTTAGGACATATAGGAGCTTTGTAAATATGTTAGTTAATTAATTTTCTCTCTTAATTTACTCTTTGATTATATAGGTTTTAGATCTCCAATATCTTTCATGAAAAGAAAAGATGTGTATCAATCCTTGTTTGAAAAGGTTGAAAAATTCTTTTGGGATTCTATTTTAAATAAATATATGCCGAAACATTTTTGTTTTCATAAAAATCTTACAAAATCTTGATCTATTTTAATCCCTTATTTTCTTGGAAGGTGCTTGTGTGTGGTAACCTCAAAGGTTTTCTAGCCGTTGGAGGACTCTTAAGGATTTTGAGGTGTGATTACCTGTTTGGAAAAGGATTCCTAATTCTATTTGGAAAGGGGAGTTTGTGAGTATTTATTTTACCTCACATCCGTCTCCTCCCTCATAATCCTTGTTAAAACCCTTTGTTCTTCCTTCCCGTTTGCACACAAATTCACACACTTTGCATTAATTTCTTATTATACTGTTCAACCAACCCCAAATCTCTCTGTTAAATGGCCGAGCATTCGAATATAAGAGAAGAAGACGTTCTTGACATTGTGCCGATTTCAATAGCAAGAAGAGAGGACTCCATTCTCCTAAATCCTGTAATCTCAAAATTTCTTGCTGATTTCTCTTCTCCATCACCCTCGTCTCGAACCAACAATGGAAGCTTCTTCTCCCAAATCCCCTTCATTGGAAGCCGTGAATGTTTCAACCGAGGTAAACCACTAAGGCTCCATCCTCTCGGTGATTCCACCATCGGATGTCGCCATTCTTTGGGAACCATCGTCAACTAAGAAGAGAAAGTTGTCTCAAGCTAAAGCCCCAAAGTCTCGTTGCACCGCCGGTGCCTCGTCGCAATCTTCGTCGATCTCGGTAGGGTTCGCAAGCCGTCGAGTCGACAAAGCTAAGAATCTAACGAAACTCGGCGGGAAACCTTCAACCGCCATTGTTCTTGAAGAAATAGAAGAAGAAGAAGAGGTAATAGCTCCTCTTATTAGGACTAGGTCTAAATCGTCAATTCCTGTTATTGATCACTGTCCCAGGTTGTTGCTCCTTACGAGGTTGCACCCCTGTTGATTCGTTGATGCTCCCCATGTTGAACCTCTACTCCTGTTAATACCGTTTCACCATGCAAAATCTGTTGAACCAATTGCTCCTACTTCTCCCATAATTTCATCCGATCCCATTATTCCCAATACTGCTTCACCCCCTAGGGATAATGTTTCTAGTCCTGTTGCTGAGCCCTCTGCTCCCTTGGTTGCTAGTCCTGTTGAGGACCTTATTTCCTTCAGTGATGATGAACCCTTAGCTAAGATTTTAATAGATTTAAAGGGAAAGAAAAAGGTGGTGAGACTCGACCTAGAACCCTTTGAAGATGAATCGACTCAAGTTCGAGAGTGATGACACGCCTCGAGATGAGAACTTCAAGCTTGGAAGAGAAGAGCTTGATCAGGAGAAAGAAGACAAGGAATTGGATTCCTCTGATGCTGATAATACTGAGATTGAACCAATAAATGTTCCATTCCCTGTGAAGGATGTGGCTAAGGATGTGCCCACATCCAGACGCACATCTTCTCGAAAGAAAATTTGAATTGGGTATGTCATCTTCTCTCTCTCTTGTCTCTAACCCCAAACCCTTTTCCAAAAGTTTTGTCCAAAAGGCTTCGATAGGTTTGAGTTAATTTCCTCTAAAACCTTTGTTGTTGAGATGAAAAGGGATAGGGAAACTTTTGTTAAACTTGGAATGGACAAGTTTTTTTGAGGAAAGAGGATTATTCTTGACTGTAGACCATCCCCTTCCCTTCTATCCAAAATTGGTTTATGAGTTTTATGCCAATCTGCCTAAGAATTTTGATAGAACTTACTCTCATTCCACTGGTATTTATGTTAGAGGAGTATTTGTTCACTTTACACCTTCAGTTATCAATGATTTTCTTGGATTGAATGATAATCTTGATGATATAGTTTCTATTGAGGAGGATGAACTGGTTTCTGCTCTCACACATGGAAAGGTCACTTCCTGGCCTGTAAAGCCTAAGGATTTAGGTAGTGGTTCATTATCCTCCCTTTATTGTTTTCTCCACTCCATCCTTCTTTGCCAATTTGTGTCCCTCCAATAACAAAACCTCTGTTACTAGAATGCAAGCCTTGCTTCTGTATAGATTGGGACTTAAGAGGCACATTAATTTTGGGGAATTTATCTTTAGGAAAATTTGTGATTATGGAGAGTCTCCCTCAAAGAAATGGTCTTTGCCTTACCCATCTTTAATCTCCCAAATCATCATTGCTAATGGAGTGAAGACTGAAAGAGGAGAAGAAAGAGTTGATAACTTTGCTCTGTTTAAGGAGACCAAAACTCTTTTAGATCCTAAGCAAAGATTTGTTGATCTCCCTGTGGGTACCTCTCCTGAAATTACTATGCCAGATGTGGATACATCTGAACCCACAGCTGTAGCTCCATTTGATGTTCAGATGAAGGATTTAGATGCTGAGATTGCCGATCTTTGAAGCTCAAGCTCAAGCCTCCACGGCCCATGCCAACAACCTTAAAGCACTTAAGGATAATCTTCTCAAATGGCATGCTTCACTTTCTGCTCAAAAAGGGGGAGATGCTTTGATCTTTATCACTTTTGCTTTTGGAGGAGATAAAGTTTGGAACACTCTTGTGTGCGCTACTAGTTGGAGGGGTGGGAACTTTAACTTAGGGGGAGAAAAGTTTTTTTTAATTGATGGTTTTAAAGACAATTTTAATTTTCTGTTTTAGTTTGTTAGTTTTTAAAACAATGGTTTGTAATAGCTTTAAGTAGGACATGGCTGAATGGTTTTTGCTTTTGCTTAGTGAACTGCTAGTATTCTGTTCTAATTTTGTTTTGCAGTTTTTATGTGTGGATGTGTATACACATCTGGACACACATCCATTCAGGGGGAGTTATGTTCTTTCTATATTCTGTGGTCATAATATTATGTGTGTTATAAATCTTTGGTTTTGACCAGAAAGTCCAAAATAGGGGGAGATTGAAAACGTGAGTTTTATGGGAACATAATTATGTTTCCTTGTTTAATTTGTCTTCTATTATGGTAAGAAGATTTTGAGACTTTCATGGAGATTTATAAGTATCTTATTTTTATTAAGAGATTGTATTTATGTAAATATCTTTTATTTATGTACATAGTTTTATATTAGGACTAACCTACTAATATTTGATTTCCTTGTGAGTGTGTTATACGTTTTCATATAGGAAAAGGAATCTCACAAAGGAAGAGGTCGATTGCATGAAGATCTTCTCAATGGTGCATTATAAATACAAGGCATTCAGCACAAAGAGAAGCTACGGTTTTAGAGAGAAAAACATACATTCTTCATTGTATTCGATTGAGTTGATTTTAGGTTGTGAGCTTACATCCGTAACTCACATCTAGGTTTTCATAAAGTTCTCTTGTTTTACTTCTGATTGAATAAGTCCTACTTGGGAAAGGGGAGTTGTTCATATCATAGAAGGTGATTAGAACTTGTTTAGTATTTTCATATTTTAGTTTTTCACTTATTTGTTTTTGTAAGAAACATAAGTTTTTATAGTGAAAGGTTTTTGGGCGTAAGCCTAGTTTGCGATCACACGGATCGGTGGCGTATATAACTCTTGAGTTATTGCATTTTATTTACATTTAATTGTTTTATTCCGCTGCATTATCTGTGGATGTGTGGACAGTTGTGAGACACATCTGTACTCACATCCTTTGCCTATTGCGTGATCCAAGTTTCCTAGCTACACGAAACTTTCAAAACTAGTTTTCATAAACACTGAATAAGACTTTTGATCCGGAAACGAAGGGAGTATCATTTATACTTTTATAGTCTAAAAATAAAGTTACACTTTATTTTTAATATAACATTCTAAGAAAAATTGTTACCCTTTATTTTTTATTTATCTAAAAAATTTTTTTGCTTGTTAAATGCTTTTTTTTTTTTTTTTTTTTTTTAATTGGAGGGATTAAATTGGACGATTCAAACTATTACATCAAATTTAGTGCAAGTGAATAGTAATATGCCAAATTTAATGTAAGCATCAAATTTGATATATAGTGACAATTTTAATATTATAATGTGAAATTTATTGTCCATTGCTATCATAACCTTCAATTTCAAAGTATCACTTTTTTATTATTTATTTTTTTATTGTTATTATGTTAAAGACAATCAAGCAAGTTGCCATACTTTAATCGTACATATACACCAAGTTAGGCATGTGGATTATGCAATTAAAGTCTAAGTTTTCATACATTATCATTCATCAAGCATAAAGAAAATAAAAGAAATGACAGGTCAATTTTTATTGTTTTATTTTTTTATATATATTATTTAAATTGAATTTTAGTTATTGTTTTGTTTATGAACGAAACAATATTTTTCCAACAAATCAAAATGGAAATCAAGATAATCCTCTTTTTGAATCCAATTTTTTCACATCTTTGCAGTTCCATAATGTTTCGATTTATTCTCCTACCTATAATCGGGACATATCAAGAAAGTTGTACGATATAATGAGTCTACTATGAAATATTTAATCATAGCGAGCCCTCAGTGGGGGTGGGGTGGGAGGCTCACACGACGGGCTTTTAGCTCAGTGGATAAAGTGCGTCTCTGATAACTGCGGCGAAGGTGTCTCGATCGTCAGCCTTACCTTAGATTGCATTTGTCTGAACCTGCTTTTCAATATTTTTCTAAACTTAGGATTAGTAGGTTTATCGAAGAGAATATCTACCATTCTAACTAGGAATAAAAAGTGTCTGAGCTGGCGAATTACTTCTAAATAAATTAAGAAATTATAAATATTCTTAGTATCTGTATATACAAAATATTATTTGATCTATTTGTCAGGCCTATCAAAAATGGCTATTATTACGGTTGTTGGAAATCAAATTGGCAAAGAATGGAGAATTGAAGTTGGAGGATAACCCAAGAAAAAAAAACAAACACCTTCCTCCAAAAATGATTGTTTTATTACGTTAGGCAAAAATCATATTTCCATCACTGAAGTATAGCATTTTTCAAAATGTCATCACTGAACAAATGTTTTAAAAAATATTCTCACTGAACTTTTACATTTTTCAAAATGTGCTCACTCTATCAACAAATTCGCTTAAATTTAACGAAATTTAGTCCCATGACCTTATATGACTAGTTTTGTTAAATACAATCTATAATAAATACTTTTTTTTGGGCGAATTAATTTATAATATTTCTTATAAACTATGTGCTAATGACATTTTATATTTTTTTAAAAAATTGTAGTACTCATCATACATGTCAATGATGTTAATATATTGGTTGAAAATTTAACGAACATTATTCACGTTAAGTCACATGTCTAAATTTCTGTAGATTTTTAGCGAGTATGCTAACAAAGTGAGCACATTTTGAAATCGTGAAAGTTCAGTGAGAATATTTATAAAAATAATAGTTCAATGAGAACATTTTTAAAAAAAGTTAAATTTAGTGACGAAAATATGATTTTTCCCATTACGTTATAGCAACTTAGACTTATGGCATGAAAAGGAGCCTTTTCTTTTTTTTTGAGAAAATAAGCTCATGAGCTTGATCTTATTTCACCGTTTAGAAACAGAAAAAGACTTCTACCCTCACGTTTCACTTGGTTAAGACGTATCTTCCTTCTTTTTGGGTGTGAAACGGTGTCATTATTACTTCCTCCGTTCCAAAGAAAAAGTCATTATTCTTGTTTTGCACGTTTATTAAGAAAATAATAAGAGATGAGTAAACATTTAAAAGAATTTTGTTACTAAATTTTCTTCATCAAGTAAATTATGTTGGATTTTTGATATATGTGGTATGAAGTTCATAGCATATGACCTTGGAGCGTCATTGAGCTTGAACTGAATTTGGGCAAGGGTAAAATCACGTCGCAACTTCTGCCAAGGAGGGCGACCGCGCTGAGGCCTAAGGCGGCCGCGCTGGTGAGCCGAGATCTCACCATAAGTTACTGTCGACTAGCGCGGTCGCGCATGCTTCCAGAGCGGCCGCGCTCGTGACGGGCTTGGTGACTTCCTGGGCCGAATTGCTGTGACAAAACCCTAAAATTACCACATGTATTTAAGGTCTTCTTCCTCCAGCCGTGAATGGTACGAGAGATTGAAGAGAAACACTATTCTCTTGCTTTCTTTCACTATTCGATTACTCCCCGTTCTTAGAGATTTGTTCGTGAGATTCAAGGCGACTGAGATAGGACCGCCGGTGATTACCTACCTGTGTGCTAATTTGTGGTACGTAATTCGTGATCGTTTTATCCTCGGAGAAATTTGCCTGTACCTGAGTTGCACCAATTGGGGGCAATATTTTCTCTTAGGACAGTCTTCCTAAGGCGACTCGATCAAAATCACGATAAGTTTTCTAATCGTGTATTTTATTGTTTCTGTCTGTTTTCCTGATCCTGTTCCTTGCTTTCAGTTTTTCTATTGGCTTATTGGTACGTTCTTGACTTGATCAATAAATCCCCTACTGTTGATTAAATTGTTTATTTAATCTGTGGTGCTATAATTTAATTTCCAACAGTCTAAGAGAAAATAGTTTTATTTGATCATGTCTGGTAGTTCCTCTAGCTCTCCCTTTAAGTCCCTAGCTGACACCTCAGATCTTTCGGAGAAGTTCGGTGGTAAGAACTTCAAGCGTTGGTCTGAACGCATGAAGATCTGGCTGTCAATTAAGGGCATGTCTGGTATGTTGTCATCCAAATGTCCCGCTCTGAATGGCGATGATCCAGTTAGTGTGGAGCTTTGTTAAAGCTGTGGAAGGAGCGAGGATGATGTTGTTCGAGGATGCATTACGCGGCTTTGTCGAATGCACTCTTTGATGTTTATTGCTCTGCTCCTCTCACTGCTGCGTCACTGTGGGAATCGCTTTCCACGAAGTACAGCACCGATGACTCCGGTGTGGAAAAGTACCAAGTGGAAAAGTTCCTGAATTATCGCATGAGTGAGGGAAAGTCGGTTATCGACCAAGTGCACGAACTCCAAATCATTTTGCAATCGCTCAAGGATGCCGACATGGGACTTCCTGATAAGTTCGCTGTCATGGATATTATTGAGAAGTTTCCTCGATCATGGAGGGAATTCGGTATGACCCTCAAGCATCGTACCGGAAGCTTGACACTCAATGAGCTGATGAATGCAATTGCGATTCAGGAGGTGCATAATGGTAACCAACCGAGCGTACCTGTGGAGGCTGTCGCTAATATGATAACTGGTAAAAGCAAGTTTAAAGGAAAAGGTGTGAAAACTCACTCTAAGGATAAAGAAAACCATGATAAACTTGAAGTTAAGAAAAATAACTTTAGAAAGCCAAAAGCAAAAGCTATTGGAATTGTGGAGAAGGTGGACACTTTTCTAGGGTGCCGTCCAAGAAAGGAAAAGGACCACAAGGCTCTGGCGATGACCATCCTGCTGTCAACATGGTGTTGGGTCCGAAGGATTATGATGATCGACTCACGATGCACACAGGTTGGCTCGACTGCAATATGTTACAAAGTATGTAACTTCTTATCACGGAATCTTTACTGTCTATGAACCCAGCGAGTGGCTAGTTGACACTGGGGCAAATGTGCACGTTTGTGCTGATAAATTGCTATTTGTGTCTTACCGGCTGAGCGTGGTAGATCGGTGACGATGGGGAACTCTAGTGCTTTGCAAAGGTGCTTGGGGCTGGACGCGTGGACCTGAAGTTTCTTAATGGGCGCATTCTTACCTTGCATCGAGTGTATCACGGTCCTGATATTCGTCGCAACATTATTAGTGGTTCCTAGTTTAGTTAGGGAAGGATTTGAAATTTCATTTAAATGTAATAAGGTCATAATTTTGGATTACGGTAGTTTTGTGGGGAAAGGTTATTCCTCGAATGATTTATTTAAAATGAGAGTTGAAACTGATGTTTGTTCGCACAATAATTTTAGTTCTATTGATTATCCTGTTTCTTATTCCATTGAATCTTCAAATGTTTGACATGGTCGTTTAGGACATATTAATTATGATTCTGTGAAAAGAATGATGAATTTAGATATTATTCCTAAACATGCTATTGATAAGAATTCTAAGTGTCATGTATGTGTTGAAGCTAAATCTACAAAAGGTCCGTTTAAGTCGGTTGTGAGAAATTACGAAATTCTAGATTTAGTTCATGCTTGATATTTGTGAATTTAATGGCGTGTTGACCAAAGACAAAAAGAAATACTTTCTCACCTTTATTGATGATGCTAGTAAATACTGTTATGTCTATTTGCTTAGTTCTAAGGATGAAGCATTAGATAAATTCATTATATTTAAGAATGAAGCAGAAACACAAACCGGCAAGAAACTTAAACGGTTAAGGTCTGATAGAGGAGGTGAATATGAGTCTAACCCCTTCATGTACTATTGCCAAGAAAACGGAATAGTACATGAAGAGACTCCTCCCTACACCCCTCAATCAAATGGTGTTCTTTGAACGTAAGAATAGAACCCTTCGATATGATTAACGGTTTACTCATAAGTTACGGGATTTGCCCAAATATATGTGGGGAGAGGCTTTGAATACGGCTTGCCATATTCTGAATAGAGTCCCTCCTAAACATAGAAAGGAAAGTCCGTTTGAACTTTGGAGAGGTCGACAGGCTAGCTTGAAACACTTAAAAGTGTGGGGGTGCCTTGCAAAGGTACTTGTACCCGCACACAAAAGGAAAAAGCTTGGACCTAAAACTGTTGATGCTATCTTTATAGGTTATTCTGAAACAAGCTATGCATTGAGATTTCTGATTATCAAATCTGAAATTTCTGGCATAGATGTGAACTCTATAGTTGAGTTACGTGATGCAACATTCTTTGAAGATGTGTTTCCTATGAAGGACGGACTTCCTAAGGAATCTAACCCAACCACTAATTCCATTCCTGCTCAAGTAGAGGAGCTGACAAATGTGGGGGTTGATTCCAGTGCAACTCATTCTGACGATGAGATTGAACCAAGAAGGAGCAAAAGGGCAAGGACCACCAAGGATTTTGGAAGTGATTTCATTACTTACAATGTTGAGGGTGATCCTTTAACCTTCAAAGCTACTATGGCTACTTCTGATGACAAGCAGTGGAAGGATGCTGTTAAGAGTGAGATGGATTCTATTGTCTCTAATGGGACATGGGAATTGGTCGATCTCCTTCCTGGTTGTAGCACGATAGGATGTAAGTGGGTCTTCAAAAGGAAACTGAAACCGGATGGAACCGTTGACAAGTTTAAGGCTAGGTTAGTGGCTAAGGGATTCAAGCAAATGGAGGGAATATACTATTTCGATACCTATTCGCCAGTTGCTAGAATGAC
The DNA here is from genome assembly GCA_022495995.1 of Adenophora triphylla var. japonica. NCBI lineage: Eukaryota > Viridiplantae > Streptophyta > Magnoliopsida > Asterales > Campanulaceae > Adenophora > Adenophora triphylla. The sequence goes on from JAFEMH010005087.1 coordinate 136,905, forward strand.
TACAATCCGAATGCTTATCGCATTGGCCTCTGTATATGATCTTCCTATCCATCAGATGGATGTTAAGACCGCTTTCTTGCATGGCGATCTAGAGAAAGAAATTTATATGGATCAACCTGAAGGTTTTGAGGCCTCTGACAATGAGAAAAAGGTTTGTAAACTTGTTAAGTCCTTGTATGGACTCAAACAAGCCCCTAAGCAGTGGCATGAGAAATTTGATAAAATTGTCTCATCGTTTGGCTTCGTTACTAATGAGTTTGATAAGTGTGTTTATAGCAAAAGTATTGGTGATAGTAGTATTGTCTTATGTCTGTATGTCGATGATATTCTGTTATTTGGAACGGATATGAGGATAATTAATACTACTAAGGAATTCTTGAAAAGTAAGTTTGAGATGAAGGATATGGGAGTAGCTAGTGTGATTCTTGGCCTTAAGTTGACTCGTTCAACTAGTAGCATAACCATATCGCAATCTCATTATACTGAAAGTATAATTGAGAAATTTGGTTATAAGAATTGCAAAGTAGCTAAGACTCCATATGATCCTTCAGCTGCACTTACTAAGAATGAAAGTGGAGTACCGATGGCTCAGTTGATATATTCTCAAATTATTGGAAGTTTGATGTATCTTGCCAATTGTACTAGACCGGATATATCCTACTCGGTTGCTAGGTTGGCTAGATATACTCAATGTCCAAATAAAGCACATTGGGAAGCTCTTGATAGAGTTCTCAAGTACTTGAAGGGAACGATTTCCCTTGGGCTGCATTACGGAAAATATCCTTCTGTTCTTGAAGGATATAGTGATGCAAGCTGGATTGCCTATAACTCCAGGAGTTATGGCTGTACGGGGTATGTTTTCACCTTAGGCGGAGCTGCAGTCGCTTGGAGGTCGACCAAACAAACTCTGTTGTCTAGGTCTACATTTGAGGCCGAATTAGTTTCCCTTGACACTACTTTGGATTGGAAGCCGAATGGCTTCGAGGACTTATGTACGAGTTGCCCATGGTCGGTAAGCCCATGCCTCGTTATCTCTGTACATTGTGACAACACCGCCACACCGAGAAACCGAAAAGTGTCAAGTACAATGTAAAACTAGGAGACACATCCAAATTAGATTAAAATCTATAAGGGATCTAGTGTCTCGGAAGGTGATAGCTGTTGATTATGTTGGTACCAAGGATAACACATCTCGATCCTTTAACAAAGGGCTAGAATTTGCTCTAGTTCAAAAATCTAGGTTGGGGATGGAGTCTCGAACCCCGTCTGATTCAAACGCAGTGGCAACCCAATCTACCCGAGTGGAGATCCCACAAAGGAGATTCAATGTGGTAATAACAAGTGTGGGGTGAGTCGGAGCACCTAATAATAGATTGACATGTTACATGTCCGAGTCTATCCCTGAATAGCCTAGAGGTGCTCGTTCTTGCTAATAAAGTAAAAGTTTGGAACTTTGAATGGGATCAAGTCTTTTAGACAAGATGTTAGCGGTACATATTCTGAGATGCCCAGCTAAGTGAGTGTTGTTGTTGGCCGCAACTAGAGGAATTCGGGTTATTCCTTGAAAGCACTCATGATAAAGGATCGGGACGTATGGCTTATAAGCGTCAAGTGTTCGATAGAGGGCCTATCATAGCTTTTGTCGTGTTTGTTACCAGCAAAGGCCTCTACATCCAAAGGCATCAGATTCAAGACACCCGTTCATCTGGTCCTGTGGAGGTTTGCGTTGGATAACATAGGTAGTGGTTCAAGCCGGAAGGTACCATTATTGAAAGCATGGCAATGGACAATCTGTACACGTCATATTTCTATGAACTTGTGGGGGATTGTTGGATTTTTGATATATGTGGTATGAAGTTCATAGCATATGACCTTGGAGCGTCATTGAGCTTGAACTGAATTTGGGCAAGGGTAAAATCACGTCGCAACTTCTGCCAAGGAGGGCGACCGCGCCAGGCCTTTAGGGCGGCGCGGCTGGTGAGCCGAGATCTCACCATAAGTTACTGTCGACTAGCGTGGTCGCGCATGCTTCCAGAGCGGCCGCGCTCGTGACGGGCTTAGTGACTTCCTAGGCCGAATTGCTGTGACAAAACCCTAAAATTACCACATGTATTTAAGGTCTTCTTCCTCCAGCCGTGAATGGTACGAGAGATTGAAGAGAAACACTATTCTCTTGCTTTCTTTCACTATTCGATTACTCCCCGTTCTTAGAGATTTGTTCGTGAGATTCAAGGCGACTGAGATAGGACCGCCGGTGATTACCTACCTGTGTGCTAATTTGTGGTACGTAATCTTTGATCGTTTTATCCTCGGAGAAATTTGCCTGTATCTGAGTTGCACCAATTGGGGGCAATATTTTCTCTTAGGACAGTCTTCCTAAGGCAACTCGATCAAAATCACGATAAGTTTTCTAATCGTGTATTTTATTGTTTCTGTCTGTTTTCCTGATCCTGTTCCTTGCTTTCGGTTTTGCTATTGGCTTATTGGTACGTTCTTGACTTGATCAATAAATCCCCTACTGTTGATTAAATTGTTTATTTAATCTGTGGTGCTATAATTTAATTTCCAACAAATTATACATATGATTCTACGAATGATGTAAATTGCCAACACCATAGAGGATTCATCAAGTAAATTATACTCCCTCCATCCTACTTCAAGGATCCTACTTTTTCTTTCGATCTGTCCAGATTAAAAGTCCATTTCATAAATGACAAATTTTAAACAGTGTTTCGAATATTTATACCCTTATAATGTAAATATATTTACAAAAAATCATTCATTATGCTCTTATAATGTTAACATATTTAAATAAAAAATCAAAAAGAGGAAGAAAGATTAAATGTTTTAACTTTTACAATCTCTCTCCTCTAATCTTTAACACACTAGCAATTATTTATTCATTTTTTAAAGATTTTCTTAAGAAGCTTGAAATACTACCCTAGAACCGGGAAAGAGGGAGTACTTAGTATCAGTTTTATAGTTTCTTACATACTTATAATAATATTTAAAGAGAAATCCAATTTGGGAAGACAAATAAATTGAAAAACTTTACAAAATGGTGGATAAACAAATTTTAGATTTTTTCTCAAATAATTCCATTTTAAAAATATAAATATCAAAATAACTTACATTTGAAACTATTGTCCAAAATAACCATATTTTTGGAACTCACTACATGGTATAGCGAGTTCAACTTTTGACCGTTGAAACTCGCTACACCGTGTAGTGAGTTTGGTTAAATTAGGTTTAAACGTTTGAATTAATCAAATGTGATTAACAAATCATAACTCGATACACCGTGTAGTGAGTTTACGTGTACACTGCAAGTGAACTCGCTACACTGTGTAGCGAATTCAATGAACTCGCTACATGTAGGAATTTAAATTAGGATAAAAGTTCTTTTCGTTATTCTTCTCACCAGGAGGAAATATATATATATATGAGTACAAAAGATTGCAGGAAAAAGGAAACCTAAATCCATAAGGAAACACAATCCTACTCAAACTAAAACAGACGTGAATCTGGAAACACGGGGAGCGGACGCTCCCCCTCCCTGGGAGCGGACGCTTCTAAAAGAAAGAAACTTAAAACGTAATTGGCCCTATTGGGAGCGGACGCTCCCGAAAAACAGAAACTGATGCTGAATATCTTCACACCCTCCCTCAAGTTGGAGCGTGAGGGTTAAGAAGGCCCAACTTGCTAAGTAAAATATCAAACTGTTACTTCCCGAGAGCTTTAGTAAATATGTCAGCCAACTGAGTCTTCGTAGGAACATAAGAAGGAGCAATAAGGCCATTGGAGATAGCGTCACAGACGAAGTGACAATCTACCTCAATATGCTTCGTCCGCTCATGATAAATAGGATTCTTGGCAATGTGAAGAGCCGATTCACTGTCACAAAAGATGGAAATATCCTTGGGATGATGAACACCCAGGCTCAACAACAAACCCTTTAACCATTTGAGCTCGCATGTAAGAGCTGCCATGGCACGGTATTCAGCCTCAGCAGAAGATCGAGATACAGTAGGTTGTTTCTTAGTTTTCCAAGAGATGGGGGAATGCCCGAGAAAAATGAGCCACCCGGTTAGAGAACGACGAGTGATAGGGCATGCAGCCCAGTCCGAGTCACACCATCCTTGGAGGGTGAGATCGTTGTTAGCACGCAGAAGGATGCCTTGGCCGAGAGTGCCTTTGAGATACCGAACAACCCGTAAAGCAGCCTCCCAATGCTCTGAACGAGTATCATTCATGAACTGAGATAGAATGTGGACCGAATATGCCAGTCCTACGGTGACGCCCAAGTAGATGAGACGTCCGACAAGGCGTCGATACTATTCCAGATCTTCCAAGGGAGCACCGGTAGCAACACCAAGCTTATGGTTTGGTTCAATAGGGAAGCCAGAGGGCTTTGCACCTAGCAATCCGACCTCAGAAATAATATCCAATGTGTACTTTTGTTGGCACAAAAACAGACCATCAGGATTGCGAGTAACCTCAATGCCAAGAAAGTATTTTAGGGAACTGAGATCTTTCATTTTGAAGCGCTCACACAAGTACTTCTTGAAGGACTGTAAAGCAGCGGAATCGTTCCCAGCTATAATGAGATCGTCAACATACACAAGCACATTCATCTGGATCGTACCTTTTGTGAAGGTAAACAGAGAGTAGTCGGAGTAGGACTGGAGGAAGCCATAAGTCTTCAAGGAAGTCAGTAACTTGGCAAACCAACAACGAGGAGCTTGCTTCAGGCCATAAAGAGACTTATGAAGACGGCACACTATGTTGGTATTTGGTGCCTCAAAGCCCGGAGGGAGTTTCATATAAACCTCCTCTGCTAAATCGCCATGCAAGAAGGCATTGTGAACGTCCATCTGATGTAACTCCCAATTCTTGGAAGCAGAAATGGCAAGGAAAGCCCGAACAGTGACCATTTTAACCACAGGAGCAAAAGTTTGTGTATAGTCGATACCTTCTTTCTGATGATTGTCGTGGACAACTAGCCGAGACTTGAGCCGTTCAACCACTCCATCAGAATTATATTTGATCTTATAGACCCATTGACATCCCAGGGCATGTTTGCCAGGAGGTAGGGAAACCATAGACCATGTGCCATTATCTTCTAAGGCACGAATTTCCTCTTGCATTGACTGTTTCCAGCCATCATGAGCCATGGCCTCGCGAAAGGATGTCGGCTCTTCAGCCACTGTAATAGCTGCAAGAAAGGTACGATATTTTGCAGAAAAGCGATCACAGTTTATATAGTGAGCTATAGGATAAGGAGTACCTGAGAAACCGATTGGAAGCGGAGAGGCGGGGAATGGACTCGAAGAAGAAGCAGTGAGAGCAACTTAATCGCGGAGACAAACTGGGGGAGTTTTCTGTCTCAAACCCCTCACTAGAGTGTCGGGTCCAGATTCATCAGAAGGGACCGAAGTTGATGCAGAAGGAGAAGTAGCCTCAGTAGGTGTCGAAGGAACAATAGGGGCAACCTCTTCCTGTTCATCGGGTAAAGTAACGGGCTCGGCTGCAGTAGGTTCAACATAAGGTGCAATGGAGTCTTCTTCAACAGGAAAATCTATCCTGCCAAACGCAGCTTCTTCAGCCTGAACATCAACAGAATCCGGGACATGGGGAACTGTGGTAGCATCGCTGTATGGAAACACAGTCTTAAAGAATTTCACATCACGGGAGACGAAGAATTTCTTGGTCTCGAGATCAAACAGCTTCCACCCCTTTTTACGAAGAGGATAGCCCACAAAGATGCATTTACGACTACGACTAGCAAATTTGTCACCCTTAGCATGTTGATTATGAGCATAACACATTGAACCAAACACTCGAAGTGAATCATAAAAGGGCGCTTTGCCAAACAAGATATCGTAAGGATTTTTATTATCTAACAAGGGGGAAGGGGTTCGATTGATCAAGTGAGCAGCGATAAGGACCGCTTCGCCCCAAAAATAAATGGGAAGATGGGCTTGAAACCGTAAGGCTCTAGCTATGTTTAAAATATGACGATGTTTTCGTTCGACACGCCCATTTTGTTGAGGAGTGCCAACACAAGAGGTTTGAAACAGAATGCTAGAGGAAAGAAAATAATCAAACAAGCAGTTAAACTCGGTGCCATTGTCAGATTGAAAAATTTTGATTTATTGAGAAAACTGTCGTTCCACCATTGCAACAAAAGCCATAAACATACGAAAAACTTCCATTTTATCAACTAACAAATAAATCCACACAGCAGGCGAGTAATCGTCTACCAAATTCAAGAAATAACGTGCACCACAAGAGGAAACATGAGTGTAAGTACCCCACAAGTCACAGTGAACTTTCTCAAAAATTCTAGTAGACCTATACTCACTAATAGGAAAGCTATCTCTAGAATGTTTTGCACGAAAACAAACATCACAAGGTTGATGAAGACTACCAGACAGATGACAGACCGGAGGAAGAAGTTTCACTACTTTTTCAGATGGATGCCCCATACGGTTATGCCACAACTCGAGCAAAGCAGATGCATTATTGACTGAGACGTGACAAGCAGAAGGTGCGCCCCCCCAAAGTAGTAGAGTCTATCCCGCCTAACACCCGTTCCAATCGGGTTCCTCGGCGGGTCTGTATAGCACACGAGAGAAGCATTAAAATGGACGGTGCAATGAACATCATCGAGATAATAGTGAAAAGCAAGAAAAGAAATTGCCGAGTTTAAATTTGGTATGTAAAGAACATGATGAAGAACAAGGTGTCTGTTAGGCGAACAGATTCCTTTATATGAGCAAAACCTGAAGCGCCGTTAGGAAGCTTGACAGGGCATGCTTGTATAAAGTAAGAATCAAAGAGACAAGCAGCGTTTCCGGTCACATGATTAGACGCCCCCGTATCTATGATCCAAGAAGATGTATCAAACGTACCGTGAAGACGATTATCCGGAATACGAGTGTTACCAACTAGTCCGGCTAAAGCATTCCACTGTTCTGCAGTAAATAGAGATGAAGAGGCAGAGGGGAGTGAGCCAGTAGCAGCTGCACCGACTTGGGCAGCACCGACTTGGGCGGCTGAATTGGTGCGTGTGGGTCCTCTGCCTCGGTCTTGTTGGGGACAGCCGCTACCACGAGAACCCGTTTTGCTACTGTCTCCCCACCATTCTGGATAGCCGACAAGCTCAAAGCAAGAAGAAACATCATGACCCTTTTTCTGACAGTGAGTACATGTATGATGAGATTTGTCGGGTTTGTCACAACCACGAGAACTGCCAGTTTTGAGGGAGAAGCCGACAACGTCCGGAGGGTCATCAAGAACCGGTTTAGCAAGACGCACTCGTTCAGCCTGGGCTACCAATTGATAAGCTCGATCCAGAGTGGGTAAGGGATCCTGAGACAAGAGGTTAGTATGAAGAGTGGCATAGTACTCAGAATTTAAACCCATGATAAATTCATGAAGTTTGCTAGTCCCCCTCCGTGCCGCGTGTCTTTGTCCGGCTGTGCAATTGTCGCAGCAAGAACAATCTATAAGTGGCTCATAATTATGCAGTGATTCCCACAATCCAGTCAACATGCCGAAATACACAGCCACATGCATGGTCTTGGTCTGCTCACATCGTGCGATTGACATCTTCAGTTGTTGAATGCGAGGTCCGTCCACCAACGCATATCGAGATTTAAGGGACTCCCATAAACGTCTAGCATCTCTATATTTGGAGAGAGTGCTTTTAACCTCGGGATCAATAGTATTCATGAGCCATGAGACCAACATAGCAAGGATGGTATTCCAATCTGACTCGGTGCAAGGAGGAACGACGGAAGGAATAGATCCATCCAAGAAACCAAATTTGCGTCTAGCCTCGAGAGCGGTCTGTATATCACCAGCCCAATCATCATAGTTATCACCACGAAAGCGAGTAGGAGTTATGAAATCACCAGGTCGATCTTGGGGACCTAGGTAGAAGGGAGAGTTATATTCAATCTTCAATACCGAAGGAGGCAAACCATTACCACCGCCGGCCACAACCTGTCCGGCCATAGTAGGCTCTGATACCATATAGGAATTTAAATTAGGATAAAAGTTTTTCTCGTTATTCTTCTCACTAGGAGGAAATATATATATGAGTACAAAAGATTGCAGGAAAAAGGAAACCTAAATCAATAAGGAAACACAATCCTACTCAAACTAAAACAGACGTGAATCTGGAAACACGGGGAGCTGACGCTCCCCCTCCCTGGGAGCGGACGCTCCTAAAAGACATAAACTTAAAACGTAATTGGCCTTATTGGGAGCGGACGCTCCCCCTCCTTGGGAGCGGACGCTCCCGAAAAACAGAAACTGACGCTGAATATCTTCACACTACACCGTGTAGCGAGTTCACTTACAGTGACTCCCACAGCAGCAGCAAAATGCTGTAATCCCACATGTATACAGAAAATCCAATATATCAAACTGTAAAACCTGTACAATATACCATAACACACACCTGCACACATGTACTAAAGTCTCAAAACAATATACAAATATACTAAACTGTACAAACACTTAAAAAAACCATATAACAAACATTCAAATAAAAACTTAAAATATCATACAGAAAATCCATAAATGATTTCTTACAATCATAATAAAACAACTAATAACACAAAATTTTATTACATCTAAATAAAAAATAGTTTCACTTATTTCTCCTATCATACTTTCTGCCATAGACAGTCGGGGTGAACTTTTTCGTCGGATGCCGCTCCCGAGACCCTTTTCTAATCAACTTCTCCCGTTGAGCAGGGGTAAAACGTATCCCACTAGATGAAGTCGCTGCCGAATCAGAGAAGGGTGGAAGATTCGCTCGTGAGGATGATGAAGGAACCCTAAAGCCACTTCCGAAATATACAGGCGCGTGAAAAGTCATAGGTGGAGAGTCAACGAAATCATCATCATCATTATTTGAGTTATTTTGGTATTTATATTTTTAAAGTGAAATTATTTGAGAAAAAAAATCCAAATTTTATCCAAAATAATACTCCCTCCCCCTCCGCCTTGTACTACTGATTACTTACTTTGCGATTTCCTACGTCACATTTGAAATTATAAAAAAATAAATTATTTTAGGTGTTTCATTTAAAATTGCAAATTCTAAAATATTTTTTTTTAAATAATGAGGTTCAATTGTCAGGGGAAGGCTCTAGCAAATGGTTTCCTCTCCCAACCCCCGCTTGGCGGGAAGCGCTTGACGCACCGGGGTTTGCCCTTTTTTTAATGAGGTTCAATTGCCATAATTGCAACAACTATTTACTTAATATTTCCACTCTATTTTCTTTTTCATATTAGCTATTTCTTATTAATTCATATATACGATGATTTTCTTGTAATTTTAAATGAATTTTAAATGAGACGGAGGAATATTAAGGGCCCGTTTGATTTAGCTTATTGATATGTGTTGATAACTTATGACTGATAACTTATGACTGATGAGCTGATAAATGATGCTGTTTGATTTAGTTTTTTTGAAGTCTTGGTGGTGAAATTTATCGTAAGTAAGTATGATTGTTTGATTAATAAAATTTGAAAAAGTCTTTGAATGAATGAAATTATAAAGACTAAAATAATAATAATAATAATAATAATAATAATAATAATAATAATAATAATAATAATAATAATAATAATAATAATAATAATAATAATAATAATAATAATTATTATATTTTTATTATTTTTATTATTTTATTAGTATTATTATTATTAGCAGTATCAATAAAAAAGAGGACTTATATGTTTTTGAAAAGTAGAATTAAGCATTAGACTTTGTGTTTACAACTTATAATTTTATATGTGCTTTAAATGGCTTGTACATAATAATTTTTGACTTATTTTACCTTAAGCGAAATCAAATGGTTCAAAAATGACTTATGAAAAGTCATAAGTCATAAACACTCTGGAATAAGTCAAATCAAATACTACCTCCGTCCTAAATGTTTGTCCCATTTGACTTTTTTGTTGAACTTTGATAAAAAATATATGACAATTTAATTATGTTTATGAAATTCCAAAAATTCCTATTGATTCACCATTAATAATATTATCAACAACAACTTTTAGAATTTTATGAACATGTTTAATCTCTCGTAAATTTGTGATCAAAATTCAATAAAAAATTAAATGAGACAAATATTTTGGAACGGGAGTATGGCATAATACTACTCACCAACCAGGCTTGTTATTACCGTACCAACTACCAACCCCACGTCTAATTTCGTAAATTTCAATAAATTCGCAGTGTCAATATTGGGGGGCCACACGTCTATAAATATTTCGCCTGCCCTTAGCCATTTTGACAATTCAAGAGAGAGAAGAGGAACCCCGGTTACCCACACGCCAATCACACTCTTCTCTCTCCGGTAAGCTACCGGTTAAGATTCAATTTTTTTTTCTTCCTTTTATTGTGTTAATTAAACTTTATTCGTTTCAAAAATTGACTTTTTTGTTTGTTTGAACTAGTCGGGAATAATGGCGTCAGATCCGAAGATTCACTTGTTCGAGGAGGTTGCTCAGCATAACAAAACCAAAGATTGCTGGTTGATCATCGAAGGAAAGGTTAGATCTTTGTTTACTTCAATTGGATCTTTAATTTTGACTCTATGATTCTGATTTCTAGCTATCAGTTCCTAAAATTAATGATTTATTTTTTATTCATTAATGAATTTTAGGCATATACTCCTACACTAATTTGAATTGATTTATGCTGACTGATGATTGTATAGTTGTTGATTTATACACTAATTTGAATTGATTTATGTTGACTGGCGCTGTGGAATTGTCGATTAGATCATGATCTATGTTTTTTCCTAGGAATTTTGCTTCTCGTTTATAAGATTTAATCATTGGATTTCATTTGTTCGGGATTTAGCAGCTGCCTTTTGTAAATGAATGATGATTTGTGCTGTAAGTGATGTTATGATTGCGATGCATGATGATTCAAGTAGCCAGAAGTGAATTTTAAGTCTTTTTTTGTGGATCTAAGGATACTTTTGGGTGGTTCATTTATTGGTTCTCTTATTCATATAAGCCGTAGATCCTTTTTGCCAACGCAAGCTTCTCAATGTGTTTTGTCACTCTTAAGAGGAGTGTGTAGATTTCTCAAAAAAAAAAAAAAAAAAAAAAAAAAACGAAGAAGAAGAGAGGAGTGTGTAGTTGTTAACTACCCTTGTAAAACTCTATTCTGAGTTGAGTTTGCTGATTCACTCTTCAAGATGGTGTTTTTTTTAACTGCAGTTGTACTCTTTGTGCCTCAAAATGGGTTTGCGTTTTTAATTATTCGAGAACATCAATGAAGTTAAATTCATAACCACTTTTAGTTGACATAGCTGTAAATTATCCGTATGATCACATTTATCTCAAGATTGCAAGAACTCCAAATCCGCTCCAAACTGCCCCACATGGGATGGGTTTGGAAGGGTCAGGTTTGGAAAGTTGGGATTAGGGTAGGAGCAGGTTTGGGAAAGGTAAAATCCATCCTAAATCTAACCCGTTGCCGTCCCCTATATTATGTCATTGAGAATGCTAATAAGGAAATATAATAAGTTCAGATAGGTGAAATTAGTAACTTCACATACAATGGACACTCATTTTAGTCAGAGTGTATTAATTTCTGTGTACGTGTCCAGTTTTTACTTCAATGACTGTGAATGCCATATACTTTTGATGGCTACAGTGGTCCGAGGCAGAGTGATGTTGCACTTCCTTCACAGTGAATCATCACTTCCTCCGCTGGGAAAATGTTTTTCTTTTTGTCCTTAGTTTCTATCAAATGAGTGTTATTAAAAAAGAAAAACTCATCTAAACTTTGTACACTCTGCTCTATTTTACTTCAATGAAAACAAAGGTCATTTGCTTTTGAATGCTTTAGGTACTTCATTTCCGCTTTAACCTCTCCATGTTAGTTTCTCTGCAACCTACACTTCTACTATCATTGCTTTTGAATGCTTCCTTCATGTTAATTTTCCTGCGCCCTACACTTCTACAATTAGAAGGATCATTATTATTATGCTATTGCTTTCATTATGCATTTGGACTTCCATTCCGGGGATGCTTTGCTATTCACTAGAATTTCATGATTGCTGTCTAGTCTTCTTAATGACCTAGAGAAATATTGATCTATCATTAATTCTTCCATCTCATTGGAAAAAATGAAACTAGTAGAGGTTTAATAGTGGTAGACTTTCATTAATGTGTATAAATAAGCGCAGTCTATATGAGCTCGTAAGAATCTCCCACAAAGTATTGTTGAAATTATTCATTACTTCTCTCTTTTATGTTATGTAGTTACTGATGAATGTCATCATCTATTACTTTTCAGGTGTATGATGTAACTCCATTTATGGAAGATCACCCTGGAGGTGACGAAGTTCTTTTATCCGCAACCGGTAAATACATCATGCCAGAGTTTCTGTGAAATGATGAGAATAAATACAGGGAGAATCTACTAAGGAAGGGGAGGGGTCACTTGACCGACCCCCTTACCTTTTCAATTCTTTCTCATTAGCCCTTTAAATTTCTGAAACAAAATATTTACGCCCTTAAACTTTAGAATTGACCCCCCCCCCCTCAAATTTTGTAATACGAGCCTCGTAAAATTTGACCCCTAACCTAAATTCCAACATTCGCCACTGAATGAATGTGTACTTTCGAGAGATAACAAACTTATGACAACTTGTATTCTTTCCTTGAAACTTTTTTGCAGGGAAAGATGCAACCAATGATTTTGAAGATGTTGGGCACAGTGATAATGCTAGAGAGGTTATGAAGAAGTATTACATTGGTGAGATTGACAAGTCAACAGTACCTCTTAAGCGAACTTACGTTCCACCCAAGCAAAATGCCTACAACCCAGACAAGACCCCAGAGTTTGTGATCAAGATATTACAGATTGTTGTGCCCCTTCTCATCTTGGGTTTGGCTTTCGCAGTCCGTTACTACACCAAAGAGAAGTAGAGCTGATTAGAGGTTGCATTTCTCAGGTGTTTAGGTATTTGTTTGTTTGTATGTCTATGTGGAGTAGTAAAATAAGGGCCTTCCTTTGTTTTATCTTGTTAAACTTTATTTGTGGCATTAGTTTTGCCGAAATACCTATCAGATGTTTTCTGGCAACTATTTTGGTTTTGCTAGAACAGGATTTTGTTTTGAATTGCTGGATGAGTTAACTTTATTTGTGGCATTAGAATTTCATCTATAATTTTATACCTAGGTAATTGCTTAAAATCCTAACTTTTTTTGAAATAGAGTTTTGAAGGTGTAGTGACGGTGTTCTTTAATGACCAAAACATAGGTTTTGCCTGTTTCTTTCAAAGCTCAGACCATCTACAAGTCCACATTACTAAAGTCAATTGCCTGAGAAAATAATCTAAATGAGTTGATATATATTTTTACTTACTGTCCACACTGTAGAACTAACATACGCCGTTTGGTAGCCCTTCTTAGGACATGATTTGATGTTTGGTAGATTAAATGCAATCGGAGTAATAATCCTAACAATCCGGATAAGGCCTCTTATCATCTCTTATCCCCTTCATATTTATCTTAAAAAAAGGGTGATATTATTAATCCCTGGATTAATAATCTCTTCACTATTAATACGGGTTAATCCTATCAGGCTACCAAACGAGCCCTAACATGTGAAAATATGTAAAATTTTCAAATATTTGGTTGCTACGGGGGTTAATCCTATCAGGCTACCAAACGAGCCCTAACATGTGAAAATATGTAAAATTTTCAAATATTTGGTTGCTTCACAAGATGAGTAAAATGTGATCCTTAAGAGTAAACCATCTTCACAAACAGCAACATGAGAGCCTCACAGACAAGTATATAAGCTTGTGAACGAATTACTGAATTAGATTGATTGGGGTTATCATTGAAAGAGTTCCAGAGATTCAAGCTCTTGCTGTATTACAACAAAAGGAAAGGCATGGAGCGCGAGGGGATAAATAGAGTACATACAACGTTGGAGTGCCTCGTAATCAACAGTTTTTACCATCTGCAGAAGTTTGCTGATTCAGTAGTATAAGTCCTTCCTTCTACATTTCTCATCCACGCATAGAGCTAACTACCACCATCCCAAAATGAATGTCATTCATTTTGTGACGGAGGGAGTATGACTCAATCAGCTCTTGAGCAACATACCCTTCTAATAATTCAAGATCATCAACAAAATTACCCTTTCTTATGAGTAATTTGCAAAAGCAAGCAACTAGAAATAAATACCTTACACCAGTAGAGATCTTCCTTTCCAAATGCTAGAGCTTCAAGCAATGCCTCAAATATGGCTCGAGAAGAATAAATTATTTACGGATTATTAGTGAAGGAGGTTTCAATCTTGTCATGCAAAGTCACCACCAAGTTATGTGCATCATCTAGAAGCTTCCAAAAATCCAGTTGTCCAGCCATGCTATTGCATTCTCTAACTATCTCGTCCATGCTACTATACTTTTCTATAATCAGTTTCCTTCTCTGCAGCACGGAAGCTGCAATCGCATAAAGCAACAGATCTTCTGTTGGTGGGGCCCGCTGTCTTATCCTGCTCCATGCCGACTTCCCTGTTCCAGCCCTTATAGCCGTCTGATCTGCCCACATGACCTCCCACAAGCAAATTGTTTGATCGAATGTTAGTTCTCTCCTGAAGAGCACCACCACCATTCGATAAACGAAAAAGCAATCCTCCGCCTGAAGTTTCTCCAAGTGTTTATAAAGATGAGAGTCTTTGCATTTTATAATTTTGGCTACCCTATTTAACTGCCTTCTGATACCAACCTCATCTAGTCTAAAATTATGCCGTGCCTTTTTCATGAAACCAACAAAGCACCAGAAAGCTTCGTGGTCTTCTGCAATCACTGTAATTATTGGAGAAAGTAAATCACTCATTCCCTGGCAGTAGCCGATTTCCGGGTCATATAATGCATAGGCTTCAAGAATTGCAACTAGGCGAGCTGCATGGAAGATTCTGCACGGCTCAAGGTGCTCATAATCTTTCAATCCAACAGCTTCAGCTGAGCGGTGGGCCCGCTCCTCTGATACTGCAGCCTGAGTTGGAGAGTGAGAGATCCATTCTCCATTAGCACGAACTGCATCAAGGCGAATAATACGCTGCCACGTGGCAAAATCTTCTGTTGTACATATTTGGGATTGGACTTCAGCCTCATTTTCGTCCTTGCTATCTGCAGATGGAAAATTTTGACTAACTTCGGGTTCTTCAGAAGAGTCAGAGTCAGATGACTCGGTGTCGGAAATGTTTAAATCTGTGACTCGTTTTGAACTAGTATTATCCCCTTCGAACAATAAATTAGTAGAATAGTCTGAGAAGTCAACTGATGGGCTTGTTGCCTGGCTGGATAGGGATTCCCTAGCACTAACAGCATCTTCAGAATCAGCAGAATCCATGACTTGAATGAAATCTCCACTGCCCCCATTGCTGCTGCTTCCTCCTGTTTCATTTAGTAACTTGAGGCTCTCATTGCTGCACTTGAGAAGTCGCCGGCATTGCCTACGTAGTTTCTCGTATTCCTTTCTGCAGCCATAGATAATATATATCAAAAACGAGACTAAATGTCCAATGACCAGAAAGAACCTATTGTGGTAGGTGGTATGATCAACATCAATCAACAAAAACAAGACAATTAGGCTTATTATAAAACAAATAGCTACTCGAGAGAGATCTTGGCCGAGCATACCTCCTCTGAGTTCTTAGCTTGTCTCTTTCTTCGTTGCAACTGTCCAATTCATAGCTGTTAAAGAAAATCATCCCAGTCATCACGGCGGACCAAGGCATCCAGCCAAAATGGTAAAAACATAGAAACATACTCTAAGCCCAACATAAACAGAAAATCATGCGGAAAAAAAAATATACTCCCTCTGTCCCAAAATGAATGTCGATTTTTTTTTTTCAATTTTGCTCTTGGTCAAGAGCAAATTTGAAACTTTTTTCGACATTCATTTAGGTACGGAGGGAGTAGAAGATATCCAGACAAAACGTGGCAGGGGTTTGGGGGAGAGGGCAAATGAGTTGCCTTTGTCCCCTTGGCCTTCACCTTTTCCTCGCATTTTTCTTCCTCAAACACGAAGTCAAGAAAAACACATTCTTAGAAATATTCAAGGTAACAAAGATGCCATTTAGAATGGTGGGTCATTGTGGATGGATTCTCAAACTCCTTAAACAACACTCTTTGTTTTTCACAGAGACAACTAGAATAAGGAAACAAGTGCGCTCCCAACAGGATGTGCCACGAGTGACACGTGCAGGAACTCATTCCTGTAAACCCTATTTTAATCTCAACCCTATTTTAATATAAACCCTACATAGAGGCACAGGCCATGTTAATAGATATTTTTTACGGATTATATGATGATGGAAACCCTTAACTGTCCTTCCTCGTACTCCCTCCCTTTTCATTCTAGATAAAGTAACATAAGTTTAAAATTTTGTTTTTGCAACCATCAACAATATATATCATATGTGTCTGCACTAGACGTGTCCAAAATCTAACCGAAACCGGCTAACCGGAGGTTATTAACCGGTCAAAACCGTCAACCGGGTTAACCGTAACCGGCTTAACCGAAACCGGCGGTTATCCGGTTCGGTTAAGGTTAAGGATTTTAAAAACCGGATAACCGGCGGTTATAACCGCCTTAACCGGCCAATTTTGAATTTTGAATTTAATCCCCCAACGGCTACCTCGGCCCCAACGGCTAGTTTGACCCTCCCAACGGCTACTGACCCCAAGGCGCTCCAACGGCCACTAGGCTGGCCGCCTGACCCGCCCACTGCCTTCCCTTCCCTTCCCAGCCCCACGCCCAGCCAGCTCCCTCCCAGTCCCAGTCCCCATTTCCCCATTCAATTTAAAAAAAAAAAATCTTTTAAAAAACAACCGTATAAATATCACCTCCCTCCCTCCAACCATTTCATTTTCACCTTACTTCTCTACTTCTACTCTCTCTCTCTCTCTACTCTCAAATATCCTAAGCCTCTCTCATACTCTCATTATATTCAATTTTCAGTTTCAGTTAGTCTTTTAACGAATTTTTTTTTCTATTTCGAGAATTTCAGTCAGTTTTTTAACATTTTCAGTTAGTTTTTAGAAATTTCAGTTAGTTTTTTTTAGAGTTTTCAGCCAGTTTTTTACAATTCATTTTCAAAAAGAACAAATTGATCCCCGTGACGACCGCTATTATCGAGCGACTTGCAACTATTGTAAAAAATCCTACCCATTTACGAAGGGTGGAGGGCATGAGTCACTTAACGCCGACACACGCACACACTTAACGCCGACACACGCACACAACATCCCGATAAACTTGGCATTTCGAGTGGTCAAACTCAATTAGCTCCAACCACCGTCCAAGGTTCGTCTTCCGTCCTATTTAAATTTAATAAGGTCATTTATAGGCAAGAATTGGCCAAATTTGTTTGAGTTAAAAGGACTTGCTTTTAACTTTGCGGATGATGAATTTTATGAAAAATTTATAAGACTTTCTTTAAATCCCGCCGCCTCAAGAGTACCACGTTCGACTCCCGTACGTAATATTCATAAGGTGGTGTTGACATATCAAAAAACTTTAATTGAGGTTTTATCAAATTTACCAAACAAAGTTTCAATTTGTGCCGATGGTTGGAGTGATCATTGGCCAAGAAATAGTTATTTAGGTGTTACTTGCCATTGGATAGACTATTCTTGGACTATCTAAAAAAGATTAATTGCATATGAAAATTTTGATCCCCCCACACCGCCGAAGCAATTTGTTCAAAGTTGCGTGAAATTTTTTTAAAATATAAGATTACGAATAAAATATTTACTATTTCTTTTGATAATGCTAGTGCTAATACCGCTAGTTTACCGGATTTGATTAGAGTTTGTCAACCGTCATTTGGTGGTAAGTTTTTTCATATTAGATGTTTATGTCATATTATTAATTTATGTGTTAAAGATGGTTTACATGCATTACAAGAACATGTTTCCCCAATTAGAGGGGCTCTTGAATATGTTTCTAGAAGAAACAGTGTTACAAAAAATGGATTAAGTTTTTAAGAAATCAAAATCTTGGTGACAAATATTTTACTTTCGATGTTCCAACTAGGTGAAATTCCACCTATAAAATGTTAAAAGATGGTTTTGAGTATAAAGAGCTTCTTATGAATTTTTTTGCTTCACTTGATAATAATCAACCTTTATTTGCTTATCAATGGAATGCATGCACTAATTTGTGTAAATTGCTAAAGATTTTTAACACCGCTACTTTGGCATTATCGGGAGTTTATTATCCAACTTCCATTTTGGTTCTTGAGCAATGTGTTACAATTGTTACTAGTTTTAATAATTTAAAAGATTGCTATGTTTTAAAAGATTGCATTTTTTCCATGAGACAAAAGTGGATTAAATATTTTGCCACTATTCCGTCTTTATTTTTGATTGCAAAAGTATTAGATCCCCGTGTTAAATTAGAGGAGTTGGAGTACATTTTAGCTTTTTATTATTTGAATTTATACCCCGAAGGTGACGGTGATAATGAAACTCTGTCGAATATTGTTGCTACTACAAAAAATGATTTAGTGTCTTTTTTTAACGAATATAATGCAATTCATGAAAATCTTCCTCAAAATGTTGACTCAAGTACTTCTTCTCAAGATGTTGGTGGTGATTTAGTTGAGGCGGATCCGTATCATTTTTTTGCTAATTTGTATAGTAAAAAGAAACGTCCTCGAGTAGGGACTTCTTCTTCCTCTTAACATTCCCTTGGAGTTAGAAACATATTTCAACACTACTTTTGAATGGGATCAAAGTAGTGATAATCCAAATGATTTTGATGTTTTAAAGTGGTGGTCAAGAAGGAACGAAAGTTATCCTATACTCTCTATAATTGCAAAAGAAATCTTAGCTTCTCCCGCGTCAATGGTGGCGGTCGAATCCGCATTTAGCATTGGAGGAAATGTTTTGGATGAAAGACGTTCCCAACTAACGGTTGAAAACTTGAAAAATCAACTATTACTTGGGGATTGGGTTAGATCGAAAAAGAGAGAACAAGATATGCCTTATGAAGAGGATACACTTGACCCAAAATATCAATACGATGTGGATGACTCTACGGGAAGTGAGGATTAGATTAGTTTTTAATTTTAATTTTTTAGATTAGGTTTCTTTTTATTGAATTGTAATAGTTAGGTTGAGGTAAAGGCTCCTAAATGTCCCCCCTTAATTATAAAGTGTAAGGTTGGTTGTCCCCCTCTTTGTAATTTTATTTAATTAATAAAATTTAAGGGTACCGTCCCTTTTTCTTTTATATACTTTCGTTTATTTTAAAAAAAGTTAAGTTTTATTTCTTTCAAAATTCATAACTTTTTTTATATAACTTTTTGCAAAAAATGTATGTAGTAAACAAAAGTCTAAAATGGTCTTCTTTATCAAAACAAAAATTAAAAAAAAAAAAAAAAAGTTAACTTTTTTATAGAACTAGTTAAAAAATCTGTTAAAAAGTTAATGAGCATTTTTCTTCAAAAAAAAAAATGTTAAAAACTGTTTTTAAAAGAAATATTTCTCATATAACTTTGCTTAACCAAAAAACAAATAAATAAAAAAAAAGCATTAAAAAATCATTAAACACACTTTTCGTTAAAATTTCATTTATTTAAAAATTCTTTTTATATAACTTTTTCCAAAAAAATCACTAATAACTAACATCTCAAATAGTATTCTTTATTCAAAAAAAAAAAAAAAAAAAAAAAGAAAGGGATATACGGTACAAAGTTAACGAACTTAACTATTCCGTTAAAAGAACTAATCTGAAAAAAAGGCCTTCAATTAACCGTGTTAACCGTATTAACCGTGATAACCGGATATAACCGTTAACCGTATAACCGTAACCGTTAGTACACGGTTTACGGTTAGGTTACGGTTAAGACTTAACGGATTTTTTAACCGGCGGTTATAACTGTTAACCGACGGTTTTAACCGGATGGACACGTCTGTGCACAATCTTAACATGTGATGCTCGGACCCTTCAATTTTGCCTAAGTACCCGTGTCCACAGAACATGGGTGTGGGTTTTTCACACTACATTTGGTGTAAAATTATAAGATATTGGACAATCATACACTTGGATCCTTATCCGTGCCAGACACTCGTACCCGAGTACGAGCATCATGGATCTTAACAGCCAGCCATGATCTTTCATATTCTTAAAATCACCAAATCATGTTCATTGCCTCAATTCAACATGAGGTGCATCTACACTTTATGTCGGTGTGCCCTAACACTAAAAAATTATAAGATTCTGCTATGCTCTCATGTTAAGCATTTCTCAAGAAAATTCTGCAGTTATGCAAGATGACACATCTAGAAGTTCAAATGAAAAGCTTAATCTGCTCATTGGTTAAGTACAATCATGTGGAAGCAAGGAGGAGTTTTAAGTATGCTAAATGATTTAGTACAAGGCTACAGGCATATGGAACTGAAGAACAATTGCCTTTTAGCATTATGGAATGCAAAAATAACTTCGCCAGACGCCATTTCAGGTGACAAGTTCAAAGTCCGAAAACAATATTGAAGGTGGAGACACTTACACTCCAAGGAGGAAAGGCCAAACCTCTGACCTGATGCTTGGATCAATTCCCTACATATATTCAAGAAAGGAAACATCAAGCTCTCCACTAAACTAGGGATATACACATGAAAAATGTATATGGAAAGAATTTCCTAGTTAGAGGTCAAGTTAATTGTATAAGCTGAAGGACTCGAACTCACACTGCTGCGGACTCTTTTTAGAAGTCTAACACCACTATCACGAAGTTTCCCATCTGGTGTAAACAAACGTTTCCATTGATTAGGAGAGAGGGCATGTTTCCTTCTCCTGCGGGACCATGGTGATTTAAGACGGCCCCTGGAATTCAACAACCACCATTGAATAAAAGTTATAAAAACAAAACTAAAGACAGCCTTTAATCACTGGATAAAACATTCAGAAAATATGTAATCAGCAGTGATATACTAATAAAACACTTTAAAAAGATATAAACAGAGAGCCAAAACCAGTAAAGGATCCCAAAAATCCTGATACATGGTTTTGTTTAAATAATGCATATATTTATAGTAATTTTAGTATTCACTGACATGTTATATACTTCTCTACTTTATTTTTTTGCTCCGGAAGTTGTACTTAACGGAGCCGCCTCCTTTCATTAATCTACGAACTCTGAGCCATAGAATTAATGTCGGGACACTATAGCAGCAATGATAACAAACATCAAGAGCCACCGAGAAGACTCAACTGTTTTTATTTCTGTCTATCGTTTAAATGCCCTCGTGTACATGCACCTTGCACAAAGAAGTACTCCCTCTGTCCCAAAATGAATGTCCAAAATTTTTCAAATTTGCTCCTGATGAAAAGCAAATTTGAAATTTTTTTGAACATTCATTTTGGGACGGAGGGAGTACTAGTTTTCCTCTTGAAGCTATAGAGTTCAGTGACAAAAAACCCTGATACTCTGAGTAGTTACATGCCATAAGAATAGTTAGTTTTCTAAGCAAGTCAAACTGTTCAGCCTCTAACCTTCTTAAGCTTGGCTTCCCTAATAAAGCTTTCCATGGTAAATGCTTATTTAACGTACACTCTGAGCCACATCTTTTGTTATACAAGAACAACGACCACATTGATCAAATGAAAACTAAAGAGAACAAGACAGAAAGATCCCCCAATTTAAAACCAAAGAGTCCAACAGAAGGAATTGCGTGACTCAGTATAGTCTAAACTCCTCAATAACCCCAATGGTACTCGACAAAAGTTATGCATATCATTCAAAAGAGAAACTAAAACATAGCATCCACATGAAAGACAACTGCAAATTACTAATTGAGCTGCAAGCACAAGAACTGGTAACTGCGTTAAGAAGCCTCAAATTAAGGACTCTAAAATTATGACAAAGAGAAGCCATGCAAGGTAGTACCACATCCCCAAGTATCTTAAGAATATACTCTCTCAAACTTGAAATAAAGTATTGAAGAGAGATAACTAGGGCCTGCACCAAAAATTTATTTCTGTGTACGATTTGGGTTTTAATTCTGCATTTCTTTGGTCCGGAATGTACAAAATCCCAACTTTCATTTAGTTAATGAAAAGTTGAACTTCACATAATTGGTGACTACATAATATCCTAGCTATAATGAGAAGAAAAGGAGACAACTTTCAGCATTCAAGCCGCTGCCTAGTGCCCACAACTTCCTTTTTGGATCGAAGTAGTTTCCCAGAGAAGCTTACGATACTCAAATAAACTAACCAAGCTGCCGAAATCATCAAAGTGTAATAAACCATCAAACATTACTTCAAGCTTAAACAAATCACTAATATAAATCAAAAAGCCGTGAGTAAGTTCAGGTAACCTATCCAAAGGAGGGGTACTGAACAGAGATTAAGAGCATCGGGTTCGTCATAAATAAAACTGTAAATCTTTGGGAGGTGTGCGATCGAGATCTGAACTGAAAAAGAGTGAACTGGCTGACATAAGAGCTAAATCAAAAGAAAAACAATACAAATCACTACGAATGAGGAGAGAGAATCAATATAGACAGAGAAACTCACCGATCAGAAGAGGAACATGAAACTGGTGAGGAGGACGTAACTATGAACAAGACGGATCTCAAATGAATCCAAGACGACGACGATGATACCGGTGACGAAGCCGGCGAATTTGACGAAGTTTGACTTCGTCGAAGTGCTTTCATCTATAAATATAAATAGTTCACTGCGAAATAAAATCACTAATTTCTAGGGTTTCACGGCGAGCTCAGTTCTACTTGTCTAATTCTTAACAGTTTCTTCTTTTTGCTCCGTCCGTTATTCTAAATTTTACCTACTAGTGCAGAACACGGCGGTGGCCAATACGATTCCGACCAAGATTGTGACCGCGAAAGTCACTTCAACATTCTTAGATGCAGTGTCCCTCCAAAATCCGCCGCCTCTGCCGATGAAGACGTTGCCGAATTGGTGGAGATTGCCAGATTCAAGAACATCATTGACGGCGGAAATGAGGAGCATGGAAGAGAAACGGTTGCGTCGCCGTCGTGGTGGTAGTGGAACAATACGGCAAGTGGGAATTCCACCATAACCAACTGAAAGCTCTCTCAACTGCTTTTACTTTTATTCTCTACCGAATCCATTTTCTTGTCTCATCTCACTCTTTCCCCTTTTAATACAGGAAATAATGAATATTTAAGTGGTGAGGATTTGAGAAACGGATTTCGAACGGATGCAGCCCTCAACTATTAAAACTTCTCGAATTTAATAAATGTCTATTATACAATATAAAAAATGTACAACAAAATATATATAAAAAACTCTCCGTCTCATTCGAAAATACACAAAATGAACTTCGTAAAGTAATTAAGAAAAGTGTATTCGAAAATACACAAAATGAACTTCGTAAAGTAATTAAGAAAAGTGTATAGCAGAATAAACATTATGAGTATTAAAAGTGAGGTATCAGATAGAAAATGAGATAGAAAACAGTAAGTGAATAGTTATTGTAACTATGACAAGTGAGTTTTATAAATAAAAAAGTATTAAAAACTTACCCTCTGATTTGTGTCTTTTTAAATGAGACACGAAAAATAAAATTTTGTATCTTTTCCGATGAGATAGAGGGAGTATGCATTTTAATACAAAATGTATTTTTTACATTAATTCAAAATATTTTACATTATGTTGTTTGGTTTTTATATTTATTATCTGTTTTTATTGCTGCAAAATTGGCATTCCACGTCTCTATTCTTTGAATAGTTCATACTCCGTCAGCCTGTTGACCTAGGATCGGATCCGTATACAGTTCAACCGCACAACATTTGTTTTTCTCATTCTCAAATATGATTCACCTCAGCTGATTTATGTACTAGTACTAACTCGTTTACTCATTGATAAGTCATAAGAGAGAACAGAGAAGTGTGTTGATTTCGTCAAGGTAAAATAAATATCTTTGACTCACGGAGATATTTACTCCTCGATCCCAATTTTTGACTTTGTATGTATGTTTATTAGTCTTAGATTGGCTCGCATTTACGATGCGCGGACATTACATGTATTACGTATTACTTCTAAAGAAAAAAATAATTAAAAAAGAAAAATATATTTATACATTATGAAAAACTTTCTTAAAGAAGCTACGTTGTGATGCATAGATCAGTTGATCGGAGCTTGTCATCTTTACAAATCAATATTTTAAGGCCAGACGGATTTTTGACTCGTGATAAAGCAACATAAAGTTGACCATGGGAAAACACATGCTTTCTTAGTAAAAGACCAACAAAAGACAATGATTGACCTTGGCTTTTGTTAATAGTCATAGCATATGAGATCATCAATGGAAATTGTCTTCTCTCAAATCGGAAAGGAATTCTGGTGTCTGATGGTGTTAACGACATTCTCGGAATCAAAACTTTTCGACCAATATCACCTGACGAAATTACTTCACCTTCTAAAACATGATTTCCAAGCCTGGTGATAACCAAACGCGTCCCATTACAAAGACCAATTGAAGAGTCTATATTACGAAGCAGCATCACCGGGGTTCCTACTTTAAAGTTTAATGTATGATTAGGAAGCCCAGATATACAAATACTATTTATGAACTCATCATCAGGTGTATGAAGATCACTTAAGGACTCAAAATTCTTATCAGTATGACATGCAACATCGGAACTTAAATATATCCTTGCAGCAGAGTCATTCAATGACACCATATATTCATTAACAGCATTAACAACATCCAAAGTTGGTGCCAAAATTGCTCTTTCTTCAAAGTATGACAAATCGTGACGGGCATTCATAATAAACTCTGAATATATACTCTCAACCATGGCAGTAATCGGATTATTAAATTCCTCAATTAAGAACTCACGTGGGATTTCAATGGGAATAACTCCATTATTCGGCTCATTAACTTTGCCATCTCCAATTTTAGCTATCCAATCAGCAAATTGTCTTAAATTCTCTGAGTTTAAACTTGAGTCTAATCCTTGTAACCTCATATTCTTTGTTAACCTCAATACAACACAATGCCTCCATAGATAAGACGAATTAATAGTGGCATGCACAATATCTTGTCGACTGCCCTTTGGAATTACAGAAAGAATTTACCTAAAATCACCACCAAAAACAATTGTTTTCCCACCAAAAACATATTCATTCCTCTTAGGATCAATCACTCTCATTATATCCCTCATGCTCCTATCCAAAGCCTCAAAACAATGTTTATGCATCATTGGTGCCTCATCCCAAATAATCAAATGCGACTTGATAATTAATTACGCTAAAGGGCTACCTTGACTAATATTACAAAACGAGAATCTTCATTCGGATTAAAAGGAATGGCAAACCTCGAATGTGCGGTTCTACCACCGGTATCAATAATGATGCAATACCACTTGAAGCTACATTCAACACAATATGTCCCTGTGAACGCAAGCGAGCGGATAGGGTTCTCCAAATATACGTCTTCCCACTACCTCCATACCCATAGACAAAAAACATCTTTCCAATTTCATCTTGACATGATTGAAGAATTATATTATAAACTTCATGTTGATCAGCATTCAAGTGATTCACAAGTTCTCGAAGCTCAACTTCTAATCTTTCTCGATCATAACTCATTTCATCATGAATTAACCGATTACTTGTCATTTGAAAGTAATCAACATTAGGATATGGGAGCATTGAGAACTCATGTAAACTTCTTCCTTGATTTCTGAGTATTTTCTCGATTTCAGCTAGCCCATAATTACAGGAACTTGAACTTCATTCAACGTCAAACCTAGATAGAAAAATAAATAAACAAATAATCATGAGGGCAAGAAAAATAGAATCATAATTTTCTAACAATTCTAGAAATAAGTTAAAAATATAAAAAAACTAACCTGGATGATTAAGGATAGACCTTTGCTTATAAACTACATCTTCACATAAATAACTCCAACACTTATCCCAAACATTCTCAGGTCTTACTCATGGACGCGAAGTAAGTAGCGTTGCAAAGAGAGTTACGACAGAGTGAGCTTGATTGAAAAATTGGCTAGCTTCAACAATACCTTCGATATATTCTCTATCATCATTCAACAAACCTAACTCATAGCAAGCATCACGAAAATTCTCACATTGGACACCATTCACAAAGCGAATTTCACTGTAACTCTTTGCGCCACAAATTTTGTTAAGTAGGCATCGCAGATAATAAATTTCACCACATCCTGGAGGAACAAAAAATATTCGACCTAATGAAAACCCTTTTTTCCTTGGAACCCACTCACGTATATCAGATTTCCATACAAACTTCATGGGAAATTGCGAATAAGTTAAATCTCTAGCTTCAACATATTTCTTGTTCGCTTCCATCCAACCCAAAAACATACTTTGTGCAACTGAATCTCGTTTTAAGACGGACTCTATATTATCTGAATCAGAGAAAATGACATTCTGTTCATTTTGTGAATGAAAACTCAAACGGTCCACTGGAGGATCTTTATACTGAATTTCAAAACCATTGTAGCGATGCGTGAATTTTGAATAACAGAGTCGCCACTTATTATTTATTTAGGAAAACAATAAGAAAAACCTTAAAAATAGATTTGAGGGTTCGGGGGTTAAGTTATCGAATGGGTAGGTCGAGGAGCATCCATTCCACCCAATCCGGAGATCGGTCTTGCCAATTGAGTATTATCAATCTTTTTAATTACTAATTAAATAAAGAACAAGAAAACCCTAATCAATTTCTTGATTCAGGAATGTCGGATGTACGCTTGAGATCGCCTTCATCGATTGAAGGGACTCTAGGCTAATCCTTTTGATGGGATTACACCACTCTAAAAGCCAATAGAGAGAGATTAAGAAGAAAAGAGTAAAAGTATAGGAGTTTACCTAGTTTAGGGAGGATTTAATTTAGAACGTGGTTCTAAGATGTTTTCTCGATCGAGAAGTGATTTGGGCAGAGTTTCGACTCAATGAGAGTCAAATCTTGATGCGGACAGAGCTTCGCCTCAATCCTTGATTCGGGTTTGGATGTTTGTTGATCAACAGGGTTGATAAACAAACTTTAGGTGATTTTAGGGAGGTTTTATGAGTGATTTGAAGGAATCTTTCGTGGAGAGAAATCAACAAATTGTGTGTGTTGTGTGGAATTCTGGACCTCTGAAATAGTGGAAGTCACCAAGTATTTATAGGGGTTTAAGAGGTAGAGGTGGAGAGAGTAAAACAGCTCCTAGGAAGCTTCCCGGAACTCAAATTTGATTGGAGAAGCCGGATTAGATGAGGGTTTATCAAGAAAAAGAGGTTGAAACGGAGAAGGAGAGTGATTTACGCACATCTGTCGAGGGGATATCTCGTGCGAGATATGATATCTCGTGCGAAGACAACGTACGTGGACAATTCTGCCCTCTTCGGTTTATTAGTTAGTCGTTAGGTCCAAAACTAACGAGGTTAGTTAGAAACTTAACAAAACATGGCCAAACTGATATGCTTTCATCAAAACATAAAAGAGAGACAAAGAGTAGTGTAATCATGATTTATTGGTTCAGAATGGGGTGTCTGAGCCCCTCGGCGACGAGTCTTATGAAAGAAGAAGTGTCGTCGATAGAAAAGACATCATTACGAACATTGGGATGGTCGTGCACGGCTGCCTACGTATCTCTAAGAGAGAATCGGACCAAACGTAGATTCGACTCCAAAACACTAAAAAGGCTATTTTAGGTATTTTGAAAAGCATTTTTGAAAATCGAGGAGGATTTTTTTTTGAAAAAGGTAAAATCATCGAGGAATCAAGGACTTGACCCAATTACGAAGATACCCATTTGTTGATGAAGTTGTTGGAGTGTCTTTGCCAGAGGTTGCGCGTTCTTGACACTGGCTGTTGTTGCCGAGGTCACGGACTTTGTTGTCGTTGCGAGAGGTCACGAACTTTGTTGCCGTCACGAACTTTGCTTGTTCCGGGTCACGGACTTTGAAGTTTCTTAGCCGCCGCGGACTTTGAAGTTGTTGCCGAGGTCACGGACTTTGAAGTTTCTTGGCCGTCACGAGACTTTGTTGAAGTTGCCGAGGTCACGGACTTGAAGGTTCTTTGCCATCATGAGACTTTGTTATTGTTGCCGAGGTCACGGACTTGAGGTTCTTTGCCAAGACTTTGAAGTTGTTGCCGAGGTCACGGACTTGAGGTTTGCTGCCATCACAGACTTTACTGGTGTCGCCGAGGTCACGGACTTGAAGTTGTCGGTTGAGATGGAGGTTCTGTCGGCCCCTGTAATGCAAGGATATATGCATGCGGATCTCGGATAGACCCGAAAGATTCTTACCTTTCTGTACCTGTCAGCACATAAATATTCCAAGTAGATTTTCCAGATTTTAGTTGTTCAACTGGACTTACGTGGTGGTGCTCACGTCTGTTCGTGTAAATGGCCGGTCGGAAATTTTGGTGGTGAGTTTATGTATGAGTGTATGGTATATGGATATGTAGGGACATTTGTATGGATTTGTATTTGAGAGAGGTGAACTGTATGAGTGAACTTGTGTTTGACAAGTTGGGACCAAATTAGGTTTTGCAGAATTTGTTGCTAGTCAGCGAGGCTGAATTGTTGTAGAATTTTGATGAGTATCCTTGTGTGAACACATCTAGGTCTGTTGAGAATCTTCATTCTTACTTCTCCTTGAGTCTTGTCTCTAGGAGGCAAACGACTACACATCTGTTGACTGTCGTAATGGCTTTATGTCCAAGGCCCTTTGATGTCTCAAGCCCCAAGATGCTTGAAAGTGGTAGATGACTTTGTGAACATGCTTGTGAAGCTGCTCTCTTGATTTGAAGGTGATCGAAGAAGACTCCTTGTTGATTTTGATTTGAAGATGATCGAAATGATTTTTGATGAAGAAGGCTGAAGGATAGTCCCCCTTTGTCTTTTGATTTTTTTTCTTAGTGACGCACCCTGGTTTTTGCCTAGACCGCCCTTTCGGGTTTTCAATCTAGCGGGCATCTCTTTTGCGTCTTTTTTTTCATTTTTTTCGAAAGTAGTATGTTAACTCGAAGAGAACTCAGATGAGAGAATCTTATTGAGGAGAGAGAGATGAGATCTCAAGGCGGACTCTATTTTTTGGAAGGTGATCCAAGCATTGATTCTTTGGAGAAGTGTATTCTCTGATGATGAGAGTGAGAAGCAAAGAGGAAAGCCCCTAATGTAGATTTGATTGTTTTGAAGAGTTGAAATAGAGGTTGACTGGGGGAGGAAAGGATGGGAAGCCCCAGTTTTGATGCTTGGATTTCAAGAGTGTGTATGAGAGTGGCTAACGAGGAAGCCCTAGACTCAACAAAGAACGCTACATGGCTCAAAGGTCTAGAAAAGTTGTTCTACTTTTAATGGACCTTGCTTCATCTAGAAATTTCTAAACAAGATTGAGGAGAAAGCCAATCATTAGTATGACTTAAGGGTAAACATTTTTCTTGATACTGAAAGTCTTCTTCACTTGATGTAGGAGGATTTTGAGGAATCCTCTTTTCTTTTATTGGTATCACTTGACTCCTCTTCTTTGTGGGAGAGTCCTTCTTGCCTTTGTTGAAATTCCATCCTTGTTGTGGGGCGATGAAGGCTTGAGAGTTTTTTTTTTTTTTTTTTTTTTTTTTTTTTTTGATGCTCTATTTTTGCCAGGACCGAATTGAGGAGTTTCGTCCTAGCGAGCTTTTTTTTTTTTTTTTTTTTGTACTCTCAAAGCCTTGAGTTGAGTAGCCCCACTTTTCTTTGGATGAATGTTGACAGCAGCACCTTTGGCTTTCTTCTTTTGTTGACTTTTGACTTTCAGTAGGGGTAATGTTTAGCCCTTAAGCCTCCTAAGGATAACTTTCTTCTTAAACTCGCTTAGAAGTCTCTATTTTTGCGATGATTTAGGGAATGGAGGGTCCATTGTTTTGTTATGAATTAAATGATATTCATGAGGTAGAACAACCTTAGGGAAAGTGTTTAGGAAAATGACTTTGATTAATTGAGGAAATTTAAGAACAGACTCGATAGTTTAGAAGACACAAACTAGAGGAGGTGAGGAGTACTAGAAAGACAGAACGACTCTTCGAGTTCATACTTGGAAATTTAAAACCTAATCTACTTCTATCAAAGGAGAAAGGGAGAGGATAGTGGTAGCCCCAAAGAAGTGGTAAGTGTAGATTTTTTTCTTGGAGCTTCATGCTTCTTCCGATGGAGTACGAGGAAGAGGATTGGTGATGACGTTGGGACGTTCTAGATCTCCATTGTCAAAGAGGTCTTGGATGATGTCCTTCAAGTGGTGACAGGAGTTGGTGTCATGGCCGGTGAAGTTGTGGTACTTGCAGAATAAGTGATGAGCATGATTCGGACCCATATCCTTCGGAGGACCACCTTCCCTTGGTTTGATTTTTTCATTCTGGACAAGCACATCGAAGAGTTCTTCTTGAGTGATTCCTTCAATTTTGTCGTAGTGCCTCTTTTTCTTTTCGGGAGGAGGGACGGCGAGAATACTTTCCGGTGTTGGGGGCGGCTGAGTGCAATAGCGTTGACTGAAGAATCCTTACTTGTGGTGGGCTTGTTGTAGCGGAAAGTACTTTCCTTCTTTTTGCTTTTTAGGAAGTCGTCAACCCTAATTCCGGACTCGAGGAGTTCATTGAAACTAGGAAAGTAGTTACCGACGAGCTTCTCTTGAAATTCATCACGAAGGCATTGAAGGAAGATGTGGATTTGCTCTTTGAGAGTAGGCCTTTCGACAATTTCAGTAAGTTTGAGTCTCCATCTTCTAGCAAATTCAGCAAAGGACTCATTTGCATGTTGCTTGGTTTGTTCAAGATCCCTCCTAGTAGGGCGGTAAGTGGAGTTGTCTTCAAACTGCCTTTGGAAGACCAAACATGCGGATGACCAATCAAGCCTTGTAGTCGTAGGAAGAGACATGTTGTTGGAAGAGGATTGGTGGTAGCCCCAAAGTGGTAAGTGTAGATTTTTTCTTGGAGCTTCATCTTCTTCATGGAGTACGAGGAAGAGGATTGGTGATGACGTTGGGACGTTCTAGATCTCCATTGTCAAAGAGGTCTTGGATGATGTCCTTCAAGTAGTGACAGGAGTTGGTGTCATGGCCGGTGAAGTTGTGGTACTTGCAGAATAAGTGATGAGCATGATTCGGACCCATATCCTTCGGAGGACCACCTTCCCTTGGTTTGATTTTTTCATTCTGAACAAGCACATCGAAGAGTTCTTCTTGAGTGATTCCTTCAATTTTGTCGTAGTGCCTCTTTTTCTTTTCGGGAGGAGGGACAATGAGAATACTTTCCGGTGTTGGGGCGGCTGAGTGCAATAGCGTTGACTGAAGAATCCTTACTTGTGGTGGGCTTGTTGTAGCGGAAAGTACTTTCCTTCTTTTTGCTTTTTAGGAAGTCGTCAACCCTAATTCCGGACTCGAGGAGTTCATTGAAACTAGGAAAGTAGTTACCGACGAGCTTCTCTTGAAATTCATCACGAAGGCATTGAAGGAAGATGTGGATTTGCTCTTTGAGAGTAGGCCTTTCGACAATTTCAGTAAGTTTGAGTCTCCATCTTCTAGCAAATTCAGCAAAGGACTCATTTGCATGTTGCTTGGTTTGTTCAAGATCCCTCCTAGTAGGGCGGTAAAGTGGAGTTGTCTTCAAAGCGCCTTTGGAAGACTTGAAGCATGCGGATGACCAAGTCGGCCCCCAAGCACTTTGTAGTCGTAGGAAGAGACATGTTGTTGGAAGAGGATTGGTGGTAGCCCCAAAGTGGTAAGTGTAGATTTTTTCTTGGAGCTTCATCTTCTTCATGGAGTACGAGGAAGAGGATTGGTGATGACGTTGGGACGTTCTAGATCTCCATTGTCAAAGAGGTCTTGGATGATGTCCTTCAAGTGGTGACAGGAGTTGGTGTCATGGCCGGTGAAGTTGTGGTACTTGCAGAATAAGTGATGAGCATGATTCGGACCCATATCCTTCGGAGGACCACCTTCCCTTGGTTTGATTTTTTCATTACGACAAGC
This sequence comes from Adenophora triphylla var. japonica, assembly GCA_022495995.1. Classification (NCBI taxonomy): domain Eukaryota; kingdom Viridiplantae; phylum Streptophyta; class Magnoliopsida; order Asterales; family Campanulaceae; genus Adenophora; species Adenophora triphylla. Next base: position 168,951 of record JAFEMH010005087.1, read on the forward strand.
ACATCGAAGAGTTCTTCTTGAGTGATTCCTTCAATTTTGTCGTAGTGCCTCTTTTTCTTTTCGGGAGGAGGGACAGCAGAATACTTTCCGGTGTTGGGGCGGCTGAGTGCAATAGCGTTGACTGAAGAATCCTTACTTGTGGTGGGCTTGTTGTAGCGGAAAGTACTTTCCTTCTTTTTGCTTTTTAGGAAGTCGTCAACCCTAATTCCGGACTCGAGGAGTTCATTGAAACTAGGAAAGTAGTTACCGGCGAGCTTCTCTTGAAATTCATCACGAAGGCATTGAAGGAAGATGTGGATTTGCTCTTTGAGAGTAGGCCTTTCGACAATTTCAGTAAGTTTGAGTCTCCATCTTCTAGCAAATTCAGCAAAGGACTCATTTGCATGTTGCTTGGTTTGTTCAAGATCCCTCCTAGTAGGGCGGTAAGTGGAGTTGTCTTCAAACTGCCTTTGGAAGACCAAACATGCGGATGACCAATCAAGCCTTGTAGTTGTAGGAAGAGACATGTTGTTGGAAATGGATAACGGAAAGTTAAGTTTAACTTAACGTTGATCTAGTTTCTAACGGAAGTTCGTTATGTGTTAACGGAACTAGTTACAAATGGTAATCTACATTTGTTGTAGATTATATATATAACTCATTTAATATCTCAAAACCATTTCCGTGTGAATGAGAAATTAATGACAAATGATTTGTAACTTAAATATTGGGTCAAAGTGTGATTTGGGTTGGTCCCAAAATTGGTTTGGACTTGTTGTGGCTAAAAGGGACGAGCAAGCCGAAGAAGCTTGGCACGGCCGTGCAAGTGCCTAGGACACGGCCGTGCACCGTGCCTTGCCTTGCCACTCGACCGTGCTGATCCTTGAACTCGACCGTGCATATTGCCTTGCACGGCCGTGCAGTTCATTGGACACGGCCGTGCAAATCTTTGTTATACCCGAAAAGTTGTGACTTTTCAAGGAAAAAAGCCACAAAAACCCTTTGACTCTCATTATATACTTCCCCTCCGAATCTAATTAAATATATCTTTGTATTTCTACCCTTCCTATCCTCTAGTAAGATAGATTAACATACCCAAATCATTGCATATTGTTGCATTCAATCCTTCAAAGTCCAAAGTTCAAAACAAAGTGTTGTTCGTTAGAGTAATTGATTTGGAGTGCTCCTATCATTTACTTGTAAGTCGTTTTATCTTACTAGAAGATTGCCATATAAACCGTAAGCACCTGTGCGGGGCAATAACTTCTTACGGAGATTGTATTAAATACAAGACTCGACTTGATTTCTTTGTTTCCAATCTCCAGATTTATCTTTTTTCTGTTAAGATTCTAGTTAAGTTCTTGAAGAAGCCTACACAATTGTCCAACAATCGTAAGAAGTTATTTACGCTTCTTCAAGACCTTCAAGAGATGGCAAATGAGAAAGACACCACCGCATACAGTCAAGGGAATGTAACGCCTCCTTCTCAAGAGTGGCTGCGTTCAACAATGTTGCACCCGCTACTACACCATCTCACTCGGTTCATGGTAAGAAACCTCCTTACGGTGATACCTCGAGGTTGAACCTCATAATGCTCTCCCTCCGTCTCATGTGTTCGTACATGTGGAAAGGCCAGGGTGTTCTTACCGGGATGAACTTTAAGAGGTGGCAACGAGAAAATGTTGGTCTATTTGACAACATTAAAATTGGTGCAATTTCTTTAGGGAATATCCACCATTGATATCCGACGAGGATGAATCCAAAGCAAAGAATGACTTGGATACATGGAATCACAGCGATTTCTTGTGTCGCAATTATATTCTTAATGGCTTGGATTATGCACAATACAAGGTGTGTTGTGGCATAAAGACCGCGAGAGAACTTTGGGACTTTCTCGAGATGCACACAATCACTATGTGTATTGTGACTAAAAGACCGCAAGTGAACTTGGTGGAAAGAAGTACTGGAAACAAGAGAAAGAACACCGGGAAAGTGAAGAGGACCGCCAAGAAGGTTAAAGGTAGTTGTTTTAATTGCCGCAAACCCGGGCATATGGCTAGGAAATGTCGACATCCTAGAATCAACAACCAAGATGGAAACCCTCTTCAAGCCAATGTGACTGAAGATCGATATGTTCCATTGGACTTTGATCAACTTAGCCTAGGGGCATAAGATTGAATTGACCAAATGTGGTCATTGTATTACATTAGAAAAGGGTACCTTGATCTGAATGTAATCCGCCTAAGAGCGAAGAATAAAATATCAGTTTTTATTTTCTACTTGGCTTGTGTTATGACTTGTTCATTTAGGTCTTGTAAATTTAAATTCATTCCGTCGACTAGTGAATTTAAAATTACTACCTAAGATGAAGTTTAATTCGCAAACCAAATGTGATTTCTTTGTGGAAATCAGTTCTTCATTACTTCTATTGATATTTGCACTCGATAATGCAAAGTACATCTTTTGAAATAGTAAAGATGAAACCTTAAGAGGTTAAGTAATAAAGAATGAGTTAGTGATTCATCCTAATTGTGGAGAGTATGTAGTATCGTTTGAAAAATGATTGCTGGGACGCTGACACTTATTTATCAAACGAATGCTCCTTACACACTCAAATCAATTGAATCACAGAAAAAGTAAAGATATAACTTTTAAGGAGATGTTGAACTCCTTATTGATAAGTTCCGTCTTATGTGGGTATACCTAGCAAAGGTAGAAATATCTAAACCTAAAGAGGTTAAGATAGGACCCAAAACCATGGATTACGTTTCCATTGGCAATGTGGTATTCTTCAAAAGCAAAGGATTGAAGAGACCAAGGTTGAAGAGACCTCACTTGAACATAGTTATGACTATGTTGTCAGGAGATAACATGGTTATTACAATTAAATGACTCCACATAAAGGAAAATATTAAATATGAATTAGGATATTCATAAAATATTTGATATATGGAGATACACCTCAAGTGTGGGGGTACAAGCTAAATACGAAGTTCTATTGATATGAACTTCTAGTATTAACAAGAAAGCTGTTAAAGCATTACTTGAGTTAAAAGAATGGATCATCATATATTTGGAAGTTATTTGATGATAAAAACTCCTAACGAATTTGAAGTATTCGTAAGTGTTTTATAAATACCTAAGCTGTGAGGGTATTTGGCTAAAGTAGAAATACTTAAGCAAGACGCGTTATATTCTTTGAGAATATATTTCCTTGAAATGATAGGAAATTTATAGAAACTATGGTGGTCTTCTTAATAAGAAGAAGAACCAAGATGTAGTTGGAGGACAAAAGTTACTAATTCTTTGGTTCTAAATTCTCTAAGATGGAAAATAAATTGAAAGCTGTTAAATAATTGATAACTTGATTAATAATGCATCCTATTCTATTTTGGAAGATGGTTGATCTTCCTATGCGAACCGTTGGGTTGCAAAAACTAGATGTGCAAGGATGAAACCTTTAAATATTAGACTACAAAACGGTCCATCTCAAGTAGAAGATGAAGGACCTAGACGTAGTAAAAGGGCAAGAGTGGAAAAGTCTTTTGGTCCGATTTTCTATCATTTATGTTGGAAAATGAACCGGAAGCTATTATGGAAAGCGTTATACGGTCCGGATAGTTCGTTACGGAAAGAGGCTATTAACGGAGTGAGACAAAATCCATAATGTCGGAATTGGTAGTTCTCCCTCCAAGTTGCAAACCATTAGGTTGCAATTGGATTCTTAAAAAGAAAGTATAAAGCCTATGGACCTCTGGCATTGATAAGTATAAAGCCGAGGCTAGTTGTCCGAAAAGGACATTATGAAGTTCATGCAAGATTGTCGATCCCAACATTGGCAGCAAAGCGTATCTATGTCGCACGACCGTGTTGGATCTACTTGTGTATTTATATGGACTAAAACAAGCAACTAACTAGTGGCATGAGAAGTTCGATAGAACTATGTTATCAAATGGATTACAAGATTAATGAATGCTTGACAAATGTGTCTACATTGAAGGAACATCACAAATGCACTTAGCAAGTCTATCCTTAGGTATGGATAACGATGGTAGTCATGAATTCATTTGTTAACGATCTGTCCTTACGTGGATAACAATGGTAGTCATGAATTGATCATGAATACCAAAGACATGTTAAAGAAGAACTTTGAGATGAAAGATAGGGGATTAGCCGATGGTCATATTGCAGAAATAAAGATTTCTAGAACATCGGAAGGGAATAGTCCCTATCACGATCCCATTATCTTGAAAAAGTACTTCGAAAGTTCAAATAGATTAACTTGAGAGATGTACTCTAGTAAGGTAGAATCTTGAGAGGTAATCTCGTAAAGTAGATTCTGAAAGGTAGACTCTAAGGAGGTCAAACCACTTAGAGATCATGAGATAGCTCAGGAATTCGAAACGGTACGGGAGAGTAATAGCCACTTGAAGAAACTGGCAATAGAAGAATTTGATCACTCGGAAGGGAGTGATCATTCTAGATAGACTCAAAGTCTGCAATTACCTTAATTGTAATCAATCACGAATAGTATGAATCATAGTACTTTGGTGTACTTGAAGATATATGTATTAAAGATTACAAATTTCTTATATGAATTGAATGGTCTTGGAAGATATTCCTTTGTGGAATAAGTTTTGTGTCTACATATGCTAAGGCATTGTGGCAATGATAGAGAAATAGGAAAAGGTGTAGAACATCATGATAAGTCTAGAAATATTCGTCGTAGGCATGATACCATTAAACAGGTTGATCAAGAATAGGCGTTATCATATTGATTATGTAAAGTCATGCTTGATAAGCTTGGCGGATCCGTTTACGAAGGTATTAATCAAGATATTTGTATAAATTGTTAAAGAATGGGTTTAAAACCCACAACAAAAAGAACATAGCGGACACTCCAGCCTTGAGTAAATCAGATCCCAGGCCCTTGGTTGATAGGACAACCAAGTTATAAGTTCTAGTAGAGTTACTTGGAAAGCAACTGACTCGGTTTATTAACTTTGGAGATGTTAGATACTCGTCCACGAGAACATCCAGTACTAGCACATGCGTGATGGTAGAGATAAGTTGAAAACTTTAATGATTTCTGCTCACCTACGGGTGGGTAGTGCATGATACTCCTTTATAGTGAGAATCGCCTATATAAGCGAGAGGTAATTAGGCCGCCTCTGAAATGAACGCTTATGAATGAGATACGATCCGGGGTGAAATGGACCAGCGTGAGAACAACAATTGTTAGAGCTGTTATTATGTGAGTATTATTGTCTTAGTATACATCAGCAGTCACTTTGGACAAAGTGACTACCGCTACGAATAGCTAGTATAGATAATATTTAACAAGGGGAAGATTGAGGCGCGAAGCTATACATCGATGTAATAATAGTTGTAGGAACTTTGAATGAAATTGCATTCATGCATTAATTGTCATTCATGTGAGGGGATTGTTGGAAATGGATAACGGAAAGTTAAGTTTAACCGCGTTGATCTAGTTTCCTAACGGAAGTTAGATTTATGTGTTAACGGAACTGAATTACTGAAATGGTAATACACATTTGTTTGTAAATTTATATATATAACTCATTAATATCTCAAAACCATTTCCGTGTGAATGAGAAATTAATGACAAATGATTGTAACTTAAATATTGGGTCAAAGTGTGATTTGGGTTGGTCCCGAGGTGGTTTGAACTTGTTGTGGCTAAAGGGCGACGGCGGTGAAGAAGCTTACGCGGCGTGAAGTGCCTAGGACACGGCCGTGCACCGTACCTTGCCTTGCCACTCGGCCCCGTCTTGATCCTTGAACTCGGCCAGTGCATATTGCCTTGCACGGCCGTGCACGATTCATTGGACACGGCCGTGCGAAATCTTTCATTATACGAAAAGGATTGTGACTTTTCAAGGAAAAGCCTGGCTCCTTTATTTCTCCTTATATACTTCCTCGAATCTCGATTAAATATATCTTGTATTTCTACCACTTCCTATCCTCTAGTAAGATAGATTAACATACCCCGAATCATTGCATATTGTTGCATTCAATCCTTGAAAGTCCAAAGTTGAGAACAAAGTGTTGTTCGTTAGAGTAATTGATTTGGAGTGCTCCTATCTCGTTACTTGTAAGTGGGTTTATCTTACTAGAAGATTGCCGTATAAACCGTAAGCACACGTGCGGGGCAATAACTTCTTACGGAGATTGTATTAAATCTGAGGGCTCGACTTGATTTCTTGTTTCAATCTCCGTTATCTTTTCTGTTAGATTCTAGTTAAGTTCTTGAAGAAGCCTACGCGATTGTCAGCCTTGTAGTCGTACGATCCCTTGCGGCCACCTTCTAAAGTTTGAGGAAAGCATTGGAACAAGATTGTGTTATCAGCGCCCATTGGAGAGCATGGCCCAGAGTGTAGGTCTCAACATGAGCTCGAGGACGGGTAGTACCATTGAACTTGGCGATATCGAGATTGTCTTGTACTTGTGAGGAAACTTGGTGATGGATTGTTGAAGAGCGTCGGGATCGAATGGAGCGAATGACCCACTTGGAAGTGTCAAGAGTCGCAAGCTTCTTCTCGAGAGTAGTTCTTATTAACATGGTCACCAAGTTTAGTAGTTTCACCCTTGCCTTCTTTCTTGGTTTTAGCATACTTAGAGGTATGTTCTTAATCATCGTGAAGGAGGATGAGGAAGAGGAGGAATCGGATCTATTTCCTTTTTCTTGCTTGACTTTTTGGTTTTTCTATTCGCTTTGGTGTAGGATTCCTCTTCGTCGGAGGAGGATTCCCCTTTCCCTGCCTTTGTTTTTCTTTGCCTTTCTTGACTTTCAACTCGTGGAGTTCTTTCATGAGGGCGGCCATTTGGGGCGTTTTGCTCATCGGTTGCTTACTTTGTTAAATCTGACCTGATCGCCATGGCTTCGATGAGTTGGACGCCAGCATCGTTGGGAAATCGGCCTCGGTGGTAGAAGGAGAAGCGGACATCGTCTCCGAGCTTTGGCGAAGAACCTGGGCGATGTAGCAACCGTGTTAAACCATGATCGAGTCCCAGCAAGTCGAGTGAATAGGGTGAATGAAGGCTTGAAGGTTTGAAGGTTTTGTGAAACACGAAAAAGACCCGACGCTTATCTCGTACGAGACAAGTAGTCTCGCAGCGAGACCACGGAAAGTCACAGTTTTGATTTTAATCCTAATTTTGGTCGGACGGAAAATCCGTTTTGGGGGTTTCTAAAGTTCAAGAAGAACCAAACCCACGGGACCTAGGGGTCAGAGAGTAATCCAAAGTAACATCAAGTTTCGCAGCAATAATTTTGATGAGAAAATTTTCTCTTTTTAGGGGCAAATCGAAGGGACAACCGTAGGGGCGTTTCCGAAGGGACAATTCCAGCGACAATTTATTGATTTCTTTTTCAAGTGGATTATTGCACAAAGCTTGATCTTGGCTGAGGATTCTGAGGACTCCAAGATCAAGCCAAGCTTAGGTCGAGGAGTGTCTTAAAAAGTCAATCCCTACGCTGATATGCGCGATGCGAGAATTTGGAAGGCTAGGCTCCCCGCGATATGACAATCTAGGTGGATTGAATACGCGGAGTGGGATGATCCAACCCGGAGAGACCGGCGACTAGGTAGTTACCTGCCGTCATCCGTCCTTAGTGTGGGTCCCGGGTTTATAGAGGGTATGTAGTGCAGTAAGCCGAGTTATATATGAGTGCGCGTGTGTGAGAGTCAATCTAGGTGATAGAGTAAAATAGAGAAGTTTTTTTTTTTTTTGAAAACAAAAGAAAGCAGAGATAATGGTAGCACCAAGTGGTTGCCTCACGTTTCTCCCAAATTAGGAAGACTCGGGCCGCCGTCAGTTCCACTTAAAGATAGAGAGCGAGAGATAAATTAATTTAAATTACAACTCCCGAATCACTCATTGGACAGGACTTTAAATTAAATAACTAATCGCACGCGGTATATAGTTCGAGTAATTAAAATTATTCTACCCTACAAAATAAAGTTAACCTGAGCAAAAATAATAATAATAATTTATTTTGGGTACAAATTTATTTTGAAAGTTTTCAGCCCCCATTTCTGTTTTTTTCTTTTTTAATTAAGTGGAACCTTTAAGCAAAAGTCAAACTTGCCAAGCTTTCTTTCATGTTTGGTCAAAAGCGGTAAGAAAAGGCCTGAAATTATTACTAGGGCTTTTTCCTTTTTTTTTTCTCTTGCTTTAAAGCACCGCCGCCAAGCAGAAGGAAACTTTTTTAGGTTTAAAGCCGTGTACTAATCTCGCGCGAGATTAGTATATCATGAGATAAGTATTCGAAACGGTTTTTTTGAAAACGGTGCGAAAACTCCAAAAAATCCAGAAAAATCGGAATTTTACGAGAAAAATAAAAAGATTGATAATACTCAATTGTAACGCAAGTCTAACCCTCTTCAATTAATTGTCCCCGGCGTAGTCGCGGCTATAGCGATGCGTGAATTTTGAATGCTTAATTCGCGGCTTAATATTTATTTAGGAAAACAATAAGAAAAACCTTAAAAAGAGATTTGAGGGTTCGGGGTTAAGTTATCGAATGGGTAGGTCGAGGAGCATCCATTCCCACCCGATCCGGAGAGATCGGTCACCCTTGCCAGGTGAGTATTATCAATCTTTTTAATTACTAATTAAATAAAGAACAAGAAAACCATAATCAATTTCTTGATTAGGAATGTCAGATTATGCGCTTCGAGATCGCCTTCATCGATTGGAAGGGACTCTAGGCTAATCCTTTTGATGGGATTACACCACTCTAAAAGCCAATAGAGAGAGATTAAGAAGAAAAGAGTAAAAAGTATAGGAGTTTACCTAGTTTAGGGAGGATTTGATTTAGAGCGTGGTTACAAGATGTTTTCTCGATCGAGAAGTGATTTTGGGCGAGTTTCGACTCAATATGAGAGTCAAATCTTGATGCGGACAGAGCTTCGCCTCAATCCTTGATTCGGGTTTGGATGTTTGTTGATCAACGGGGTTGATAAACAAACTTTAGGTGTGATTTTAGGAAGGTTTTATGAGTGATTTGAAGGAATCTTTCGTGGAGAGAAACCAACAAATTGTGTGTGTTGTGTGGAATTCTGGACCTACGAAATAGTGGAAGTCACCAAGTATTTATAGGGTTTTAAGAGGTAAGAGGTGGAGAAGTAAAACACTCCTAGGAAGCAGGAACTCAAATTTGATTGGAGGCTTAGGATTAGATGAGGTTTATCAAGAAAGAAGTTGAAACGGAGGAGGAGAGTGATTTACGCACATCACATCGAGGGGATATCTCGCGCGAGATATTATATCTCGTGCGAGACAAAGCGTCTGTGGACTAGTCTGCCCTCTTCGGTTTATTCCGTTGAAGATCGGCTAGGTCCCGAAACTAACGAGGTTAGTTAGAAACTTAACAAAACATGTG